>SJYV01016613.1:972002-995377 GCA_006410875.1 Neotragus pygmaeus | reverse complement strand
CTGATCAGTGTTGTGGAGGAGGTACTTTGCAGATACCCTCTTTCCAGGAGGTGATTTTTCAAATCACTTTACTCAGGTTCGAACCTGGGGAAGCAGGCTGTCTTCCTAGCTTTCTATTACTTGGTTATTGGAACAATAAAATGCTTAAGGAATTCTGTTCTTTGAGTATGTGTCTGTGCATGCTGAGTCGTGTCCAACTCTTTGTGATCCCATGCACTATAGCTCGCCAGGCTCCTCTGTCCATGGGATTTTCCAGGCAAGAATACTGGAGTGGGTTGCTATTTCCTTCTCCAGGGATCTTCCTGTCCAGGGATTGAACTCGCATCTCCTCTCCTGCATTGGCAGGCAGATTCTTCAGCACTGTGCCACTTAGGAAACCCATTCTTCGAGTACATATGCTGTTTATCCTATTTGTGCTGGCAGTGCCTTTTCATGTTGGGGGGTCTGGCGCCTGTGTCTTATGGGAGTGGGGCCTGGGACCCCTAAGCTGAGAGCTTCCATGGGCCCTGCTGTCA
Source organism: Neotragus pygmaeus (assembly GCA_006410875.1). Classification (NCBI taxonomy): domain Eukaryota; kingdom Metazoa; phylum Chordata; class Mammalia; order Artiodactyla; family Bovidae; genus Neotragus; species Neotragus pygmaeus. The sequence continues at coordinate 994,862 of SJYV01016613.1, read as the reverse complement.
GGCAGGAGACACGGTGCTACTCACTTTGCGATGCAACTCACTCACTTGTTTCCAAAGCTGAGCTAACAACTTAGAGGAAGTGCTAAGATAACATCAACAGCAAACTATATTTTTAGGTGCCTTGTCCCACCTTGAAAGCTATATTTGAACTTCCAGTTGCTTCTGTGAAGTCAAGGAAAGAATACGGCTAGAAGTAGCCATGTTGATCAGCCATAACTGACCCTGTGGCAAATTCAGTTGGCCATGTTCTCAAGCCGGTAGTCTACTTACTTGTTCCAAACTTTGCAATCAGCTGCTTTTTTGACTTATCCTTGGAAAACTCTACATAGAAGTTACTATTGTTAGCACTTTGACCAACTCCGTGCCAACTTGGCAGAATAGTGGGAAGGGAAATCTCCTACAGGAAAAGAAAATGTAATGGGTTTCTGAGGTTTCTAAAGAAATATAAATCTGGATTATGTGCTTCTGATCCTCCTTTTCAGTTTCTGGTGACACAGGTAACAGGTATAAAAGCAAGTAATATACTCCCACCTGGTGGCAGCATCTGCTGTTCTCCAGTCACTGAGCGACTCTGCCACCTCGTGGACTGTAGCCCACAGGCTCCTCTGCCCACGGGATTTCCCAGGCAAGAATACCGGAGTGAGTTGCCATGCCCTCCTCCAGGGGATCTTCCCCACCCAGGGATCAAACCCGCATCTCCTGCATTGGTGCGCGGACTCTCTACTGCTGAGCCACCAGGGAAGCTGAGTGGCAGCGTACTCAACTGTTAATTCTGGGAGCAAAGGCCAGTGGTTTGCTGATGATCTGCGCTGGCATGAGCTGAACCATTGAAATCTGGAACTTCCTCTTCTAGGATGATTTCCTGTTCAGCGTCTCCATTTTAAGTGGGATCCTATGCAGCATCCTGGCTGTGCTGAAGTTCATGCTGGGGAAGGTTCTGACCAGCAGAGCACTCATAACAGATGGTGAGTAAGGCCAGTGTGCCTGGCCGCTGGGGGCTGAGCTAGGGGAGGTGCTGTTCGGGTCACTTTCAGCCGCTCATCTTGCAGAAGAGCTCAACAGCTTGGAGTCTGTTCCCACTGTTCTCCCTTCCCCAGGCTGTTTCATGATTCTCAGGGTTCCCCATCAGGGCAGATGTTTTGTGCCTGGGAATTGAGTATGCTCTTCCTAAAGCACCTCCACCTGGACCTCCTAACAGGGTAACTCAGGGCTTGCCTCCTAATCATTGAACACAAAGGGCTTCCCAGAGTTGTTTATTGTGCATCACTCCAAATAAAAAGTAAGCATCTTCCCTGGATTCTATGAAGGTCTGGTGCGTGTTCCACACCCATTTCCCCCTTACCTGGGAGTTCAGGTAGCAGTGACCAGGGCTTTGCTGGGGAAATGAGCCACGTGTACTTTGCTCAAGACCCGAACCAGGTCGACGTGTCCCTCTGGGTCCTGTGCGTCTGGAGGAGCCTCCTGTGTGGCCTTTGGGCAGACAGAGAAGGGTGTGTGAAAGTAGGAAAAGCACGTTTCAGGTTTTGCACACTAGTGCTGGCATGTAAACTAGAATGTGATGACCGTTCAACCTTCCGGCTGTTTTCTTTCTCTATCCCAGAGCGTGTGAAGTTTCTGAGGGTCAGGAGTAGAGACGTGTGCCCCTGTGCCCTGGGGTGAGAGGTCACAGGATCCTAGCTGGTGGGCTGATGGATGTACCTGCACAAAGCAGAGCAGGGATCGTAAGATTTTTTTTTCCCCCCTTAGCTGTACCACGAGGCTTGTGGCATCTTAGTTCCCTGACCAGGGATTGAACCTAGGTCCCTGGCAGTGAGAGCACTGAATCCTAACCATGGCCCACCAGGGAATTCCCATGATTTCTTGTTAAAGAACCACTCCCTGCTCCTCAGACTCTCAGAGTTCCTGCCTATGTGAAATATGGGGATCAAACATGTGTGGGCAGCTGCATTTCCTTAACATGAAGGATGGGAGGGCGGGCCTGGGGGGAGGCTGCACTGGTCAACACAGCGTACATGCTAAGTCACTCGGTCACGTCCGACTTTTTGCGACCCTGTGGGCTGTAGCCGACTCCTCTATCCGTGGAAGTGTCCAGGCAAGAGTACTGGAGTGGGTTGCCATTTCCTTCTCCAAGGGATCTTCGCTACCCAGGGATTGAACCCATGTGTCTTACGTCTCCTGCATGGGCAGGCAGGTTCTTTACCACTATGCCACCTGGGAAGCCCTGCATTATTCCCGTAAGTCTGTCCTACATTACACCCTAAAATCACAGAGCCCCTGTGCTGACAGAGCATCAGCACTCTCTCTGTTCGGTTAACTACAGCTGAGATGCTGGACTGGAGGCCCCAGCAGTCAGACCATGCCCCCCAGCTGCCAGGCAGGAGGCCCTGTCCCCTCCCCACCCACGACCCTGAAGCTTGACCCCTTTCTTCTCAGAATAGTGGGACCTCTCCCATGACAGGCGGCCTTCCTTAACATTTTAAGAGAAGCCCCTGATGATATGTGTTTTCTAATGAAGTGACTCTGGATTCCATAGTTTTCACCTACAAAACCATTGAAACACATAAGTGGTCTTCCCATCTGCCTCCTGAACCCTCAGGAAGGGGTCATTACAAGGAGGAGTGAATGGTTTAAGGGAAAATTGTCCCACAAACAGGCAAAGTGGAGACAGGCACTCCTCAGGCAGAGGGAACTGAGGTGTGGGGAACCTGTGGCCTCGGGAGGGGCTCGGGGGGCTGTTGTGAGGAGGGGTCACAGGGCGAGGGGCCCTGCCAAGTGGGCAAGGGTGGACCATTTGGTATGCCAGGTCAGGTGCATGGATGTTTTGTTAAATATTTAAACAGATGAGGGGGTGACATGGTGGATGTTTCTAAATGATCCTTCTGGCCAACAAGCTGGAGAACAGAGCTGGGAGGGAGAGGTCTCTGGGGATCCCAGGGGGTGGTGGCCTCAGAAGGTGAGGGCAGAGGGGTGGGATATGGGGAACTGAGGAAGTGTCAGTGATGTTTATAACATGGGCAGAGCTCAGGGACAAACAGGCCGTGGAGGTTGAGGAGAGACAGAGCAAGGCTGTTGCAAAGCGTGGAGGCAGCACCCCCACCCCAAGCCTGCCCCATGAGCCTTGTTGCCTGGGGGTGCGGGGAGATTTGGCACACTCTGCAATCCCTTACTTAGTGGGAGTATCAGCAAAATATGCAGCAGTAATTACAGCCTCCTGCTAATTGTATTGTCTGGGATCCTGATTTTCCTCATTCACGGATTAGCAGAACCATCTGTAATTATGTCCTCACTTGGGGAGGTAGGGGGCAGGCTAGGGTTCAGGAGGCCGGCCTGCCGTTCATGTTGGCTTGGCCCAGGGCAGGGGAGCAGGCCAAGTGCTTTCTCTCCAAAGCAAGTCCAGCAAATTGCTTCTGGTGCCGAGAGGCCAGGCAGGTCTCACTTGTCACCTGCTGAGGTAGCTGCTTCCCAAGCTGGACTTACGTGTGAAACGGGTGGGGCTGTGTGTGCACTAGGCCAGGCCGACCCCACCAGATCCGGGGTCCCTGGATCCCGTTCTTACAGTCAGGAAGCAAATCTCCAGGGAAAGAGGGGCAGCAGGGTGCAGGTGGATTCCAGACTTCCCCATGCTGTGCAGGAAATCGTGTCTAATTGGGTTTTCTTGCTCTGGATATTTAGTGATGTGATAGCATGTGATCATGGCTATCAGGACCAGGCTGAAGCTGGCTTTGAATTATTTAAGACAAAATGATTTTTGCAGGAAGTTAATACTACAAATTAGACAGAGGAAGATTGTGGCAAGGTCCCTGGGGGAGTTCTGAACCCTCGAGGGGCCAGGGTTCTGGCTCCAGAGCTGCCCGCAGAATAGCTGGAAACCTCCCTGAGATGAGGGGCCTGGGCTGACTCTACCCAGAGCCTGTGGTGGTTTTCAAGTACATGAATAACTTTGAATCAGAATTTTCTGCATAAAATCAATATGTGCTTAATTATATAGATGCTTATCTAGTCATTAAAGCCAGACTGTTAGAGCCTCTAATCAAGATCACCTCAGACGTTCTTATGTGTTCCGAGGTGATGACAGCATTTACTTTTTGCAGCTGCTCTGGTGTTCTTGTTGTTATTTTAAAAATTAATTAATTTATTTTAAATTGGAGGCTAATTACTTTACAGTATTGTAGTGGTTTTTGCCATACATTGACATGAATCAGCCATGGGNACAGCATTTACTTTTTGCAGCTGCTCTGGTGTTCTTGTTGTTATTTTAAAAATTAATTAATTTATTTTAAATTGGAGGCTAATTACTTTACAGTATTGTAGTGGTTTTTGCCATACATTGACATGAATCAGCCATGGGTGTACATGTGTTCCCCATCTTTCTGGGTCATCCCAGTACACCAGCCCTGATCACCCTGTCTCATGCATTGAACCTGGACTGGCAACCTATTTCACATATGATAATATACATGTTTTAATGCTATTCTCTCAAATCATCCCACCCTCACCTTTTGACAGGGGACATGGGAATGAGCTTATGGGCATGGGAGTTCGGGGTGGGGCCCCATAGGAAGTGAGGGCAGGGCTCCAGAGGTGAAGGACTGATGGGACCTTGTGGGCTGCTTTGGTGAGCTGGGAGGTCTGTGGGTTGGGGCTGTGAGCTTAGGGTCCTTCATGGGGAATGGCTGTAGCTGGGAAGGCTCTAGAATCCTGAAGGATGTGGAAGGGCAGATACAGAATTGTCCCCTGGTCCGGGTGTGCTGGTTCTAGTGTTTCCTTCCGCCAGGCTCACAAGAGGTGCAGCTGAAATAAGCCATAACTAAAGGTGGGCGGAGGTCAGATGCTCCTGGAGGGGATGGGTGAACAAGGTCAAAGTTCCAGTCGCTGTAGGGGCGGGCGGGTCCCCATCGCTGGTGGAGCCCAGTGATCTGGTGGAGCAAGTGGACATCTAGTGGCCGTCTGGGGGAGCCTCACTCTCTACACTTTCTGAGCTCCAGCTGGCTGGCTGAGGGCTCCAGGGCCACTGTGCCCACAACGAAGGTGGAGAAAGAGGGGTGTAGGATTCCGTCTGCGGGGGCCGCGGCCATCTCCTTCCTGTCTGCCCTTCCCTGGCCACCCCTCAACACAGAACTCTCCCAACTTTGAGGATGCTTGAGAGGTCAGCTCCAGGCCAGGTAGCCCCTGGACAGAGTAACGGCTTCTGTGGATGCTCTGTGTGGCCCTCTGAGAAGATGTGGGCTCCAGAGACTTTTTTGATCCTGTACGTGCTTGTATGTTAAGTCGCTTCAGTCATGTCCGACTCTTTGTGACCCTGTGGACTGTAGCCTTCCAGGCTCCTTTGTCCGTGAAGTTCTCCAGGTAAGAATATTGGAGTGGGTTGCATGCCCTTCTCCGGGGGATCTTCCCGACCCAGGGATCAAACTTGTTTCCAGCATTTCCTACATTGGCAGGCAGGTTCTTTACCACTAGTGCCATCTAGAGTCTGATTCCATTTGTTATTAATAATAAGAATAGGAGGAATCAAGGGACAGCCAGAGGCAAGGGGGTGAATGCCAGCCTCTTATGATGGGAGAGGGGAGACACTGACAATCTCCATGAGTCAGAAGACAGGAGGGAAATATGACCTCGCCGTTCTCAGAGTGGACCTGCTGTCCCCCTACTTGGGGAGACGGGAGGCAGAATGGAGGGTGTGATGTGCAGAGGCCGAAACCAGGGGCGGGGCAGAGAGGGAGGAAGTTCCAGGAGCTGGGAAAGACTCGGCCGGCACCCAGCTTCCCATGAGGTGACAGAAGGCTGGAGGGGCATCAGCTCCATGAGCTGCATGGAGAACAGAGACAGAAGGGAAGCAGAGTCCACGTCCTCGTTATCTAGAGGTGAGCGAGCGTGGAGGCGCCCTAGAAACTCAGGCCACAGGGGCCTGGGTTGCAGCCTCGCCCGGGCACCCTGAGAAGGGGCACCCAGGGAGTCACCTACCCTTGGCCTCCACGACGGGGAGGTGGAAGGCTGAGAGATCTGGCCCTGGGACTTGGTGTGGTGGGACACATCTCGGGTGAAGCTCATGCCAGCCCTGCCCTCCCGCTGCCCCCAGGACACCCAGAGGAAGCTCCTTGTCAGACTGGCTATCTACCAAGGAGGCCTCAGTGGGTGAGGGGTGGGAGGCTCACGGTGGGCGGTGGGCAGAGATCCCCGGGTACACAGAGAGGGGCAGGAGAGGTGGCGCCTGGAACAGCCTTCATAAGCCGCAGGCGCCCAGCAGGTCCTGGCCTCCTTTTCCACATTCCCTGGACTGGCCTCCCGAGGATGTGGCCCCGGCTGGGGGAAGGTAGAGGGGTTTGCCTTTCCTCGTCCTGTCGCCTGTATTGAGGTGGTCCTGGGTTGGAGAGGTCCACCAGGTGCGAACCTTGTGGAGTGGGGAGGTTGACTCTCCACATGGCCCCCGACCACACCCCAGAGTCCCAGAGTAAGCCCTCTGCCTCTCGGTGGCTGTCCGCCTGGAGCTCTAGCTGCAGGCTCTGGCTTGGTGGGGAGACCCCGGGGCCTGGGCCATGGAGACCTCATTTCTCTTGGGATAGCTCACCCTGGCGAGTAGGCATCCTCTTAGCAAGACTGAGGCCGTTCTGTCCATCTGTGAGGTCAGTATGAACGCAGCAGTCAGTAGAGGCCCTGAGCAGTGGCAGCCTCCATTCTGGGACTCAGAATACAGCGGGAGAGAGACAAAACTCCTATCCAGAAGCTACATTTCTGGTGGGAAAGAGAGGGATGTTTGTAAAAAGAAAAATGGTAAAAAACCAACCAACCAACCAAACAAAACCCCACACCATGTGATGAAGAGCCCTGGAAAACAGTGAAGGAGGGGCAAGGATGAGAAGGTAGGAGGGTGTGTTGGGGCTGAGTGCAGGCCGGGGAGGAGGCAACCTGGGAGACCCCAGGAGGAGTCTGGGGGGTGGTGGTCAAGTCCAGTGTGGCCGGAGCACAGGGGGTGGGGAGGTCGGGAGACCTGATGTGAACAAGGCTGAAGGGGCTGGTCACACACGACAGGGCTTGTCGGCTGTGAAGAGTGTGCAGGTTCCAGGGCGGGCAGCTTGTCTACTGGAGGGTCTTGGCTGCTGTCCACTACCACGGTCACTCTGGCTGCTTCGGGGAAAATCATTGTGAGGAGGGAGATGTGGGCAGGAGGGGAAGGGGATGGAGGAGGAAGGAGGGAGACTGGGCCTGGGGGTAGATGGAGCATGACTCTTGGAGGGAACAGTTGACAAGAATGACTTGATGGATGGATTAGATTTGCGTGTGAGGAAAGTCCAGGATGGACTCCTAGGGTTGTAGCTTCAGCAGTTGGGTGGATGGGGATGCTGTTTACACAGAAGATGGCTGAAAGGTAAGTCGTTTGGAGGCAGAAGTTTTTGCTCTGAACATGTTCAGTTTGAGATGCTTCTCTGTTTGCAGCTGAGGGGGAAGGTCAGGATGAAAAAGAGCTAGGGAGACGCAGGCTTATGGGATGGAGGTGAGAACCTGCGGGGAGAATGTTGATGGCGGAGGATTTCAGGGGACTAAGCCAGGAACTCGGATGGGGGATCCTCTAGGAGGATCCAGTGAAGGAGAGTGAGGAGCAGCAGCTGGAGGGGGAAGAGAGACAGTGGCAGAGGGTGCTGTCACGTGAGGCTGGAAGGAAGCATTCCCAGGAGGGCGTAAGACGAGGACGGGGAGGCCACCATGGCTTGTGACAGCCTTGAGCCATCCATGACCAGGGAAGGCTCAGGGGAGGGGGGAGCTAAGGGTGGGGTAGGGTAAAGAGAACGGGAGGTATGCTTAACGGGGGTAGACAGCTCTTCAGGGAGTTTTGCAAAGGGAGGCAGTGAATGGGGGTTGTGTTAGGGGTGGCATGGAATCAAGGGAGGAGGTGGAGGTTCATCCCAGTGGGAGTAATCCAGGAAAGGGAGAAGAAATTCAAGAACAAAGTCCTTCAGTGAATAGAGACAAAGGCACTGGTCTGACACAGGAACAGGGGTAACTGGAGAAGCAGCTGAGGATGTGGGGCAGCGGGCACAGGTGAGTGATGGGTTTGGTGTTGGCAAGATGAGGTATTGTGATCTGAACCTATGTGCTCTAAGAAGTGCAAGGCCAAGTCCTCAGCTGCGAACTGGAGCAGGGAGGTCTGAGGGGAGAGAAGTGTGTGTGATGCAGACACCAGAGATGACCTTGCAGGCCTAGCTTCATCTGGGTCCCATTGTTGGAGGCAGCCTGTTGAGGATCCTGAGAAGGGATTTGGCCTAAGTCATGTCTACCCTACACTCTTCTTGCTTTTCCTCTGCTCGTCATTTAGAAAGTCTGCTAGTGGTACAGCTCCCACTGAATGCATTTAAGATTGTTTGATCTCAATTCTTCCTCTGGAACCTGGAGTTACCGCTTTTGAGTTCAACAGAAGCATGGCGCCCTCACACAGGCCAAGCTGCCTGAGGACGGAGCAGGACCTGCTGTTGGAGAGGTTCCTGGCCTGCCCGAGCAGTGTGGGCCCGTCTGCGGCTGCTCTTGGAGCTCAGTTACGCTAAGGCAGGCAAGGAGCCTTGTGGCTCACACCTCAGTGAGCCCCTGGGAGCCCCTCTAAGCCATTCCCTCTCGTGTAGCCTTGGAAAACTGCACGTAGACTGGAAGTGCGATGTCCGAGTTGTAGGGACCCACTGAGGCAACATGGGGAGGAGATGGTGATTGAGGTGTGTTGTGTCCAGTTCTTGTTCGATTGCTGTTTCTGCAGCTAATTCGAGACTTTGCATGTCCTCAGGTGGCTTAGGGAGACTGTTGGGAAAGGATATGGGTTCTGGCCTCACCCAGCCTTGCCCGTTTCAATCCATGTAACCCTGGTCAGTTTGCTGAACCTCCCTCATTCACTCTGTTCAACTTAAGTTTTATTGTTGGTAAAATGGGGGTGATAATCTGACTTGACAGAATTGAGAAGATCCCAACTCTGTACTTGCCCAGCAGACATCAGACAGATGTGAGACCCTGAGCATTGAATGTGTCCCCTGTGTTCAGCAGGCCTGGTGCCCCTCCCCTCTCGAGGCCTGCGTTCTAGNGTGCCAGGGAGAAGCCAGGTTCCCGGCCTGAGGTTGGCTCTCGTTTTGTTTTGGTGAGAGCTCCGCTGTGATGCTCTGACTGCAGCGGGACCAGTACCAAATCGAGACCTTTCACCAAAACCTTCAGGCTCTGGGGAGAGTCCCTGAATGGCGTCTGTGTCCCCGCCCCACCCTGATGGGGCTGGAGCCACTGTCTCCCCGCCGCAGAGCGTGGGCGCAGGTGGAGTGGTGGCCGCTATAGACAGTCTTTACACAGAGCCACCTGGCCCTTGATGAAGTCCCGGCAGGGGCAGATCCTCCGGTGGCGGGCGTGAGATGTGTATAAGAGACAGGTTTAGGAATGTTCCCGTAGGAAGTTCTTTCCAACTAGCTCGACTCCTCCTCTGGTTTTGTTTTGTTTAAACGAATATTGAGATTCTCTTTTTTCACCCTGGAGCAGCTGCACAGTCTCCCTATAGTAGCTCCTCCAAAATTGAAGACGAAGTTGTGCCAGGGAGAAGCCAGGTTCCCGGCCTGAGGTTGGCTCTCGTTTTGTTTTGGTGAGAGCTCCGCTGTGATGCTCTGACTGCAGCGGGACCAGTACCAAATCGAGACCTTTCACCAAAACCTTCAGGCTCTGGGGAGAGTCCCTGAATGGCGTCTGTGTCCCCGCCCCACCCTGATGGGGCTGGAGCCACTGTCTCCCCCCCGCAGAGCGTGGGCGCAGGTGGAGTGGTGGCCGCTATAGACAGTCTTTACACAGAGCCACCTGGCCCTTGATGAAGTCCCGGCAGGGGCAGATCCTCCGGTGGCGGGCGTGGGCACCGGCACAGCTGAACAGCAGGAGGTCGCCTTGAAACACACAGTGCTTGTTCTTGGGGTCGAAGGAGGGCGCCACGATGTCCTTGGCCAGCTCTGAGCTTTGGCAGTTCACCTCGTACCTGAAGAGCAAGAGGAAGGGGTTGGAGAGGCAGGGACTGTCCTCAGCCCTGGCCCCTCTGCTGCCCTCCAGTGGGGAAGGCTGTTTGGGGTTCCTGTTGGCCACCCTCTGACCCAGCCATCCTCACTTCTGGGAACCCGGGCTGGAGAAGGGCATGCGAGTGCCTGGATGTGCATGTGGGTGCGGTATGTGTTCAAGGCCGCTTAGTGAAGCATTGCCTGTCATGGAGAAGAACTGGAAATAACCTGAAGACTCAGCACGTGGGGAATGGCTGGATCCCCTGTGGCTCAGCTGTGCTATCAGAGTCACACGCAGCACTTGACAAGGAGGTAGGAATGTGAGCACCAGCATGAGAGCAAGTAATAACAGGGGGTGCAGTGTGTCCAGGTGTGTGTATGTGAGTGTGGAAGGAAGAGTGAGGGGGAGAGAAAGGGAGAAGAGAGAGAGAGAGGGAGACAGGAAGAGGGAAAGAAAGAGCAGGTATACTAAAGACTTAACAATGGTTACTTCTGCGAAGTGAGACTGGGACAATGATATGCATTATTTAAATGCTTTTTAGAACATTTTAAACTATGTCTGTTTTTAAAACTAACGCTTAGAGGGATCTCTGTTATATGACCTTAGTTTCCCACTGGAGGGCAATCAGATGGTTTCCTGGGCATGGTGTGTCCTGGGGCCTCAATTCACGGGACCTTTGCAGCCGCCTTCCACGACTGTGGCAATAGAACATTCTACCACCCACCCCAGTCCCCAGCCCTTGAGGGCTGTGGATGTGCAGAGCAGGGACTGAGTCCAGCCCTGCGAGCCCAGGTTCTTGCTCCTCCTCCATCTTCTCCCATCCGTCTGGCTGTGGGCTGAAGACCCCTGGGGTTTTGCTTCCTCAGGCTGAAACCCCTACCTGTGGGGCTCAGGAGAACAGTATTGGCCTCTCATCTCAAAGCCATGTAAGTTCTCTTCTTAGATGGGGTGTTCGTGTCCCACCACCTTGTCCCCCATTGTCCCACATGCCTGGTGGGGACCAGCTCAGAGAACGTGGAGTAGGAGGGCCAGGGCATCCTGGCTTTTACTCTTATGAGCTGTGTGGCCTTGGACCAATGCCTGAGCCTCCCTGTGGCTCAGTTTCCTTTTCTGTGAAGTGGGGATGAATAACCCTTGACTCACAGCGAAGGTCATGTGCTTAGTCGCAGAGTCATGTCTGACTCTTTGCAATCCTTTGGCCTGGAGCCCACCAGGGGCTTAGTGTCTATGGGATTTTTCAGGCACGAATACTGGAGTGGGTTGTCATTCCCTTCTCCAGATGATCTTCCTGACCCAGGAATCAAACCTGCGTCTCTTGTGTTTCCTGCACTGCAGGCAGATTCTTTACCCACTCACAGGGGGACACTGCAGGGATGAAATTAACGTTTACAGAGCAGCTGGCAGAGTCCAGGTCTGAGTAAGCACTCAACACATGAGAACTGGCACGATCACTCCCGCTGGCAGATGCTGGGGATACTGCCACCTTCTGCCCTCGCCCCACACTGTGAATTGACACACATGGCAAGTGTCTCTATTTTGCCTTGTTCACCGAAGTCCTGATTCTTGCTGACAGGGAAGGGATTTGGGTGGGGAGCCTGAGGTTTCCTGTCACTTCTGGAAAGCTCCAAATGTTGGGAGAAAAGCATCTGACCCCACCCCCTCCCAGGGTTACCCCTGCCCACTTGTCTTCCTCAAGCCTACTAACCGCCTGGGCCCACCTGCCCCCTTGTCAGCATTAATCTGGGCATCTCCTGGGCTTCCGGTGAGTTCTCCGAGGCCGCCAGCCTAGCTCCTGGCTCTCGGAGGGCAGCGCCCCCTCCTGTCCCGGACAGTCACCAGGGAGCTTTGTGCCTTCTCTAAGTGGCCTAACACCTGCTGATGTTAGGTGTGCCAGCTGGGAGATGGAAGCACCCAGAGGGTTAGGGTCATAGCGAGGGCAAGGAGTTGGGGGCTCCATGGATTTCCTAAAGGAAACACAAGTCAGAGTCAGGGCCCACCTGGTCCTATTTCCTGGCCGACACTGAAATGGGGTCTCCGCAGCCCAGCTGGGCATGAAGTTTCCACATGGAATGTAGCCTTGGGATCCAGATTTGTGCTTATGCTGTTTATGTATTTAGGTGGATCTCGGCAGCTGCTGTGTCTTAACTCAAGCCATCTGCCTGGCACACAGCTCATCAGGGGCATGGAGTCTCCAGAACTCTTCTCGGACCCCGTGGTGAGTGGGAGGGACTGTTAAGAGCCAGGGAGAAACACGCCTGCCCCTGGCCCCCTGGACTTGGACTCCAGGCCCAGCGTACCACAGTGTGAGCACATGTGCCGGTGGCCACGGGGCTGCAGCAGCAGCAGCCTGTCCAAGGCCGATGTCCAAAGACCACCGCAAAGCACCTGAGCCGCGGGCGTTCCCCAGAGCCTCGGGGGACCGGGCCCAGCGAGCTCCCCAGAGGCTCAGCTGAGTGGTGGGCGGGCCACCTTGGATGTGGCCCAATCCCTGGGCTGGGGTCACTGTCCCACGCCGCAGGCCTGCAGAGAGGCCCCTCGCGCATCCTTGCTGAGCTCAGCAGGGGGAAGGGACCTTCCCAGTCGCTAGAGCACATCCTCACCCCAACGAGGCCCCTCGCCTCCAGGGCGTGTGTGTCCCGCCTCTGTCCCTAACATGTCTGTCCTGCCCGCACGGGCGTACACACACCCCCCCCTGTGCTGTTTCCATCTCTCTCTCTCTCACACACACACACACACACACACACACCACACACACACACCTTGTGCTGTTTCCATCTCACACACACACACCTCGTGCTGTTTCCATCTCACATACACACACACCTCGTGCTGTTTCCATCTTACATACACACACACCCCTTGTGCTGTTTCCATCTTACACACACACACACACACACACACCTTGTGCTGTTTCCATTCTTACACACACATGCACACACATACACCTTGTGCTGTTTCCATCTTACACACACACACACACACACCCCTTGTGCTGTTTCCATCTTACACACACACACACACACACCTTGTGCTGTTTCCATCTTACACACATACACACCTTGTGGTGTTTCCATCTCACACACACACACACACCTTGTGCTGTTTCCATCTCACACACACACATACACACCACACACACACCCCTTGTGCTGTTTCCATTCTTACACACACACACCTTGTGCTGTTTCCATTCTTACACACACACACACACACACATACACCTTGTGCTGTTTCCATTCTTATACACACCCACACACACAACTTGTGCTGTTTCCATCTCACACACACACCACACACATACACCTTGTTCTGTTTTCATCTTACACACACACCACACACACCTTGTGCTATTTCCATCTCACACACACACACACCTTGTGCTGTTTCCATCTCACACACACACACACACCACACACACACACATACCTTGTGCTGTTTCCATCTCACACACACACACACCACATACACACACCTTGTGCTGTTTCCATTCTGCAGCCCTGGGGTGCTTGCCTCTCTCTAACTGCCCTCAACGGCTTCCCTCACAGGATGGGAACTGGGGCTTCTGAGGCCCTTCAGTCCTCGCTGGAGAGCTTAGAGCTCTTGAAACAAGAAAAAGGCCAAGCCTCCCCCTTCCCATGGGGCTGCCTATTTCCCAAGAGGACAGAAGCCCCGCAGCCCTCTCCACACCCACCCCTGCAGGATGAAAGGAAGGAGGCCGGGCCCACCTGCTGGTCCCCCTCCACCCCCGCTCCACCTTGCTAGTCCCAGCCCCGTATCCACCAAGCTCTCCCTGAGCTCCTTGTCACCGCTCTGAGGCACTAAGACACCACAGCGCTCATAGTCCAGGCTTCATGGCTTAGAATTCCTCTTCAAAGAACTGAAAAACCACCCCAAACCCAATACATTAATATTCTAGAGGATACAACCGGTAAAGGTAGCAACATTACAAAGGAGGTCTTCCACTAACACATGTTTCTGTTTCTGGGCGTGAGGTGCTCCCCCTGGACCCCATCAGCATGGACTCCAGCTCTTTCTAGGACTTCTGTCCTCTGACCTCGCAGGGCCTGGTCTGGGTCAAGTGAGGTCGCACCTGAATCCCATGTGCTCTGTGCACAAGGGTTTGTGGTCGCGTCTCCGTCACTCCCATAGCCCCACCTGAGCAGGAGCTCCAAGACCAGCTGCCTGACTCCCCGAGTCAAAATGGCAGCGCAGGACAACTGACATCTGCCACATCAGGCCATACTGCCTGGCCGGGGACACCCGGAGGCGGAAAGGAGCTTAAACTCAGAGCCAGGCCCCAAGCTGAAGGAGAATCAGCAGCAGGGGCTGGGCGGAGCCGCTCACTGCTAAGTGGCCATGAATATGGATCAGCCAGGATTGCTGCGCTGAGGAGGCACTCAGCAGACTTGGCATTATCAGTATTTACAAATGCGGAAACAAAGGTATTCAATAGGGNGTGGGGGATATATGAGGAGTCTTGCATAGCCTCTTGAATTTTAGAATTGGTAAGTTGTTACTGTCACTGAGCTAGGGACCTGGGAAAAGGCAAAGATTTGAAGGGAAAAATACTGAGTTTACCTGTTGGCATGTTTATACTGAGGTACCTGTGACACACCTGAATCGCAGTTTAAGTCTGAAACTCAAGAAAATAGGTCAGGGCTGGAGGTATAGATTTAGGTGTCAGTTTGAAGGTGGTAATTGCAACCAGCTGCATAGAAGCAATCACCTTGGGAAATGTTTTATTGTCCCTCAGTTTGATGCAATTACATGATTAGATAATTACAACGTCTCCTTCTTGTAGGCATCATAAGAAAAAAAAAGTCTAATATAAATTAGTGATTTTAAGACATCCACATTAGTTTTCACAGCAAGTAAATTAAAGTCACATCGCATCAGATTTCAAATTTTTTTGTCCAACTAAAAAAACAGTCTTATGTCAGAAACTGTCACTATCACTTTTAGATTTTCGATTATATCTATAAGCAAAAGTGTATACCTGTTTTAGTTTTTAACCCTATGATAAAATGGGTGATTCAGTTTTCTCCAAATAAATGGGTTCAGTTTGAAGACAAGTCATGTTAGAAGAATTCCTAAATTTTAGGATCCCAAAACAATCCATTGTGATGAAATATAAATTGTGTCTTTATTCTTCACAAGATTACTAGAGTTAGGGGACAAGACTAGACATTTAGATAGTGTAATATATGTATCTCGTCATCATTACTGGTTGGTTTGTCTTATTAGTAATGAATGAAAGAAGTGTGTAATTACAAACTGAAAATTATTATATTTTTCCTTTGAAGTTACTTTATCATTGTTTCATATTTGAATAAGTTTAAATGTGGACATTTATATAGCTTTTAATGTCAAAACTCCCCCAAACTTGACACGTTTTAGTGCCTTTTATTTCTCATAATTGTAACTTATACATTTAGAAATGGTGAACTATTTTATGTAAAGGATGTTCATTATCTTTGTTGTGGTGATTATAACTTATCTTAATAATATTTTACACATCAAATGTATGACATGTATTTCCATTAGCCCTTTTCTAATGTGGTGCTGTTGTAGTTTAGGAACATACTTTTCTGCCTACAAGAATTAAACGATCTAAAATAGTAGGTGAAAAATTAAATTGTGCTAATTCTAAACATTAAGATCTAACCATTTGAAGCATTAACAATCCTTAACAGTGTCATAAATCATTTTAACTTTTTAGCAAGGTAACAAAAATTGCTATATTTTGTAATTTTTTTTTACACAGTCATATTCTGTTATAAGTAAATTTGGGCTCTTGGCCAAGGAGAATTTTGGAGAACTTGTAAGTTTGAGAGACTGTCTCACAGCTGGAAAGCACCCCAAAGTGGACTGATCGGAACAGAATATGTTTTCCATTATCCAGCTCTCTACCAAACTATTTCTTGTAGCTTGAAAATAATAAAGATTTTGTAAGCCCCAAGAGGTCTTTTTTGATCCATGAATGAAGTTACGCTGGATTCGTATAACTAAAATTTGACTTCCTTTCGGCCACTGAAATTTAAAACCCTCCATTTATTAGTATGGAATAAGAAAATCCTTCCCTGTCAAAACTTTGTATTTTAATGAAGTCAATGTCAGTGCGTATCAAAAGATTTTTGTTCCATTTAAGTTGAGTATAATATGATGTAAAAGAAAATGTAGAATGAGTAATGGAAGTAAGTTAATTAAAGCAACATTAAGGGATGAATTCAAGTAGCTTTCTGATTATTTTTAACAACTTGGTTTTATCAAAAGTTACAGTTTTTTCTATTTTTCACAACAATTATTTCATTATGAATTTCTTAAAAAATAAGATATATGCAGATTTTTTTATTGTTGCTGCTTTAAAATTTTTGTCACTCAGAATTTTAGGGTGAAAAAAAATCTTAAAAAAAAAAAGACTGTTCTTACAGCCCATCCATGTACCCATAGTACCATGGTGGGGTATTATACACATATTAGACATTTTTAGTATTTTTTATAGAGGAAATCAAGTGTAATTCATAGAATCTTCTATATGATTTCTCTAGAACTACAGTCACTGTTTTGCAATAGCATGATGGAAAAATTAAGTTATTATATATAACTAAGGTGTGCCAGTAAATTAACATATTTAAATAAAATCCAGATCACCATTTCAAATTCTAAATCACATATATATAATCCAGATCATGTATACGGGAACGTAGTTTTGAAGCAATTTTCCTGAGAATAAAATTGGAAATTATTATTAAGAATTATTTACTGTAACAGTCTGAGTCAAAGGAAATAACTATAAAATCACAAGATTTAAAAAGTGGCACAATCACCCATCTTGCCAGGTGAAAAGAAATTGATGCAACATGTTGAACTTTGATCATTCATGTTTCACTAGTGAACCCAAACACACAGAAAATACTTCAATTTACTTCAATAAATGTCAGTCCCCATTGGAGGAGATATCAAAGAGAGTTAGGGCTGTGGAAGAGTAGAAAAAAACAAATCTGCAGATAATCCTCAAATCTGGATTTAGACAATAATTTTTACTTCCTGTCCTATCAAATTGCTTTTTCTAAACCAGAGTTGCTAACAATTGCTTTCTCCTTGCCCCTGGCTGCCCTCTCGTGGAGAACAGCAGGAGCATAAGGAGAAAAAGAGAAAGAGAAAGAAAGACTGTGGCAGAACATCCATGATGAGATGATGAATAATTACTTAAGATAGGTGTAACCACTTGTCACTAGACAGTAACATCTTAGTAAAAATGTGTATGTTTCAAGACAATTTCCTACTTTTAATATTGCATTTCTTTTACACTACTGAATGTCAGCTGGCTCATTCTGCCTCAAGATTTCAGGAGGGAATCCCAGAGGAAAAGGGAAAGAGAGAGGAAATTGTTATCCAGTGTGCTTCCCAGGGTTTAGCTAAATCATTGGCCAGGGTTGACTTTCTTATTAAATGTTGGTGCTTTGTGTTAGTGAAAGAGGAACAGTGCCTCATATTTCCATAAGAATATTTGGGGGGATGGGAGAAGACATCACACTTCTCAGTTCTGTTTGAATAACTTGATAAATAGTTTCATCTCAGTTCCTGCAGGCAGCGTCCTAAAAAATGAAAATTTCTGTTTCTTTGGATTCACTGGACTATTAAAAATAGTAAAGTTTCAGTCATGGGCTTTTGAAATAGATAAACAGAATCTTTGACTCATAAGTAGTATCTGAATAAGTAAGATTTTTATTATAAAATAATTGGAAAAAAACCCCAACCCTTCTGTTGTAAAATCTCCCCTATATTTACAAACACTGAATCACTACTGTTTAATTGAGAAGTCAAAATTGTTGGCTGTCCTTATACCAGTAGATTTAATATTGTACCCAGAGTTTCTGTCCTGGTTTGGCCACATGCCTCGGTNTGGTCGCAGCCTGGCGACTTCAGGCCTGTTTCGTGGCCCACACTCCTGGAGGAAAGGACTTTGCTGTATACAGGCTCACCATCACTGGGGATGTCCCTATTTTACAGGTGGGAAGATCGACAGAACAGAGGAAACGGGTCCATTGGCTCCCCTTCCTGTTCCCCTGCAGGCTTGGTGCGGCGCTGGGCTCTCTGAGCCGCCGGCCTAGGCAGGAAGGCCCACGCCTCTGAGCAGCCCCATCAGGGCTGCCTCCTCCAGAGGTAGGAGGGGCTGCACGTGGACAGTTGGGTGTGGACAGCTAGCAGTCTGTCTCTAGTGACGCCAGGCTTCCTATCAAACAGAGGGAGACACTCAGGGTTCTCAGGAAGCCACTTTGGTACAGGAGTGGTCTGCAATGGGTGAGTGGGAAGCTCCTCCTGCACTTAGAATTGGGAACATGTACTCTGGAGGTGGAAGCTTCTAGCACCACAGACATCAGACCAGCGCTGCCTCTCACACAGTGTCATCGGCTGCAGAACAGGATGCCGACCAACTCTGCTGGTCTGGCCTCTATTCTGCTGGTGGAATTGAGGCCACCTCTGATCCTGGTCTTCATGTAAAAAAAAAAAGAGAAAAAATAGAATCCCCCGAGTGCCTACTCAGGAAAGGAGCCCTGCAGGCAAGATGCTAGAGATCACGTTTCCTCTCTGAAAAGGGTTTTACACCTTATTACTTGAGGTGAGCATAATAAGGCTTACAGGCAGAGCCGGGCCAGCTCAGACCACTGTGCCCAGATAAATGCAGTGGCCAACTGTGCTCTAACAGAGCGTGAAGCCAGAATGGAGACCTGTAAGCCTGAGCCCTGAGTCCACACTGCTCCTTAAGCCTGGAGCAGGGACTTCCCTGGTGGCTCAGGTGGTAAAGAATCTACATGCCGTTGCAGAACACACAGGTTTGATCCCTGGTTGGCGAGGAACCTACATGCAAACCCTTGTACCGCAACTGCTGAGTCTGTGCTTCAGAACCTGGAAGCAACCAACTACTGAGCCCACGTGCCACAGAGCAACTAAGCCCAGGCTCCACAACTAGAAGCCTGAGTGCCTGGAGCCCACGCTCCACAACAAGAGGAGTCACTGCAACGAGAGGCCCAGGCACCACAACCAGAGTAGTCCTCGCTCGCTGCAACTGGAGAAAATCCTGTGCAGCAACAAAGACCCAGCGCAGCTAAGTTAAAAAAAAAAAAAAAACTGGGACCAAATGACTGCTCTGCAGAATATCTGGGGTTGGGAGAACAAATCCCCTAGGGGAAAATACCACATTAGAGCTATTAAGGTTGGGAGAGAGGTGACAGCTAGTTCACTACGTTGTGGCCCAGTGAGTGAAAGTCGCTCAGTCATGTCCAACTCTTTTCGACCCCATATACAGTCCACGGAATTCTCCAGGCCAGAATACTGGAGTAGGTAGCCTTTCCCCTCTCCAGGGGATCTTCTCAACCCGGGATCGAACCCACATCTCCCTCACTGCAGGTGGAATCTTTACCAGCTGAGTCACAAGCCCAGGGTGGGTGCGATAAATATCGAAGCACAGATTTAGCCCTGACGGAGGTCATGAGTCAGAAGCCAGAAGAAACCTCAGATGAAAATCTGGAAAATATAAACACCAAACTCAGAATGCCACCACAAAAGGAAAGTAACGGTGTTACTGAAAGGAACTGCTTCCCTGGTAGCTCAGTGGCAAAGAACTCGCCTGCCAATGCAGGAGACGCTGGCTCATTCCCTGGGTCGGGAAGATCCCTGGAGAAGGAAATGGCAACCCACTCCAGTACTCTTGCGTGGAGAATCCTATGGACAGAGGAGCCTGGCAGANGTAGCTCAGTGGCAAAGAACTCGCCTGCCAATGCAGGAGACGCTGGCTCATTCCCTGGGTCGGGAAGATCCCTGGAGAAGGAAATGGCAACCCACTCCAGTACTCTTGCGTGGAGAATCCTATGGACAGAGGAGCCTGGCAGACTATAGACCACGGGGTGGCAGAGTTGAACATAACTTATCGACTAAATAACAACAACTGTAAGTAACAGAAGCAGCACAAGGGAAGCGATGCCGGTGAGAGAAGACCCCACTGGGAGACTCTGGGCTGTGATCCCAGTGCTGTGCCTGCCACCCTGCTCGGGGGCCCTCAGGGACCTGCCAGGGCCAGGCTCACAGCCGCTGTGATGCACTCATTCCAAAAGGGCTGGAATAAAGTGCAAAGGGGACGGGGCTGCAGGAGGGGAGGGCAGCAGGGGACTTGCTGTGGGCAGTTCTGTGCCAGTTCCTTGCCCATATTTCTCATTCCTCCCTGACTCCAGGGTTGAAGACTGTCACTCTGCTAAATGCCATCTGGGGACCTGGCTTCAGCCCGGGACCTCAGGGGTGGGTCCATCCATGTTTGTGGTTCTGGGCCCATCTTGACTCTTACACCTTTTGGGTATGAATTAGCTAACTGACACCTCCCACCATCTCCAAGCCCAGATGTGGCATTATTTATGCACATACAACACCCCCATTTGAATTCTAAATGTATCAGCAGGCCAGGTGAGCTCATCTACCTAACAGTAAAAAGGCTAGGCCAACTTTCCCTGGATAGGGGGAGACATGGTGTGACCTGCTCCTTCTCCACAATTTATTCCAACAGCCCCTGAACCTAGGGCCTAGAAACTTCATCCCTGTCAACCCAACTGTAAGCCCGAGGCGAGCTGGAGGCGGAGCCGCCCCTCCCGCGCTCCGGCACTTACTTCAGCAGGTCCTTGTCCTTGTTGAGATGCTGGAAGAAGGACGGCTCACAGATGAGCTGGTTCTCCTGACACACCTGCTTGCAGGACTGCCCGGGCTCAGCAAATTTTACCTGTAGAGCACTCAGGGGCGGCCACATCACTTGCCCATGGCAGAAGTCCTAGAATGACAAAGAAACTGTCAGTCAAGCGACCAGGGATGCAAGCGGGGAATCCTCAGTCTGCCAACCAGTCCCAACAAGCTGGGGCACTGGCTATGCAAGAGCAGAGAGGGGCAGCGGATGGGAGCCACACGGACTCAGGTTGGGATCTCAGCTAGAACACGGCCTTGGCCTTGACACCTCTAATCACCAGCTTCCTATGCCCAGCACTGCGCCTGCAGTAACAGGAGCTACCCCTTCATGTCACTGTCCATGATGATACAGTCGAGCTATTTAAAGTCTCCGCCCTTGAAGGCCCATCTCCAGGCCCACGTTCACCAGCTGTTCTGTTCCCTCTGCCCTAATTCCTAAGACATTTTCAGCGACTACCTAATTTGACATAGAATTTAACAACGGTTACCTAATATAACACTGTTTTGCGAGTGCTAGTTTCAACTCAGGGAAGCAAAAGAGGTCTGTAGGTCTCTGGAATAGAACCTATCGTGGGGACATGGTCTTGATAGAAGCTCAGTTGGTTGAAACAATTATAACACAAATTCAATAGCTAGAGAAGCTGAGGATGTTTGATAGGAGGTGAAGTCACCTGGTACCCCCTAAGAGGAGAGGCACCCGGAGGCAGGGGAGGTGGGGGTGTGCTCAGGATGGGGCTGGTCAGTCATTCCCAGGATCTACAGGGAGCGGAGGAAACCCACATGTCCAAGGGAGTCATGGGCGAGAAGGATCAGGAGGAAATGCATGCAGCATGGATAAGCTGAGCGGAGAGGAGAAAGGTGAAGTGGGACCAGGGATAGGGACGGTGAGGAGCAGGAACTCTACCCGACCTGGGACCCCAGTTTTCATCTCAGCCATGCCAGGAGCAAGTCTGAACAGGTACTGGGGGTGGGAACTCAGGTACTACTGGCACCCAGAGCCCGCTCTGCTTGAACGTTGCTGATGGAACCCTAATCAAAGCCTTCCAAATCTCTGGGCCATCCAACCTGCAGAAGACAAGCTGTGCTTATTTAACTTCTTTGGGGGTGGGCTAGACCTTGGGGTACCCAGTGATGGTTAGGATCCTGTGCTCTCAATTCTACTTGGAGGAATTCACCCCAAACATATGGGACACATGGGACAAAGAAACATACTCAGGACACGGGGAAATCTATGCAATATTGTTGAAAGGAGAAGTGAAAGATTCGAAACAACCTAAAGGTTGTATATAAACAAGTTGTATGAAAAGGCTGTGTTTAAACACTTAGAGCCAGACATCTTGGAATGTGAGTCAAGTGGGCCTTAGGAAGCATTATCATCAACACAGCTAGTGGAGGTGATAGAAATCCAGCTGAGCTATTTCAAATCCTAAAAGATGATGCTATTAAAGTGTTGTGCTCAATATGCCAGCAAATTTGGAAAACTCAGCAGTGGCTATAGGACTGGAAAAGGTCAGTTTTCATTCCAATCCCAAAGACAGGCAATGCCAAAGAATGTTCAAGCTATCGCACAATGGCACTCATCTCACATATTAGCAAAGTAATGCTCAAAATTCTCCAAGCTAGGCTTCAAAAGTATGTGAACCAACAATTTCCAGATGTTCAAGTTTGATTTAGAAAAAGGCAGAGGAACCAGAGAGCAAATGGCCAACATCCATTGCATCATAGAAAGGGCAAGAGAATTCCAGAAAAATATCTACTTCTGCTTCATTGACTAAGCCAAAGCCTTTGACTGTGTGGATCACAGCAAACTATGGAAAATTCTTAAAGAGATGGGAATTCCAGACCACTTTACCTGCCTCTTGAGAAAGATGCATGCAGGTTAAGAAGCAAAAGTTAGAACCGGACATGGAACAATGGACTGGTTCCAAATTGGGAAAGGAGTACGTCAAGGCTGTATATAGTCACCCTGCTTATTTAACTTACATGCAAAGGACATCATGCGAAATGCAGGCTGGATGAAGCACAAGCTGGAATCAAGATTGCTGGGAGAGATACCAATAACCTCAGATATGCAGATGACACCACCCTTATGGCAGAAAGCAAAGCAGGACTAAAGAGCCTTTTGATGAAAGTGAAAGA
>SJYV01016613.1:931748-968226 GCA_006410875.1 Neotragus pygmaeus | reverse complement strand
TAATAAACCCCTGCAGCCCCCAATGCAAGTTCCCTTTATCAGGAGAGCTTAACTCAACTCCACATGAACTCTTGGGTCCTGGTCACCCTTGCTTTGGTTCAGCGGGGGCTGGTCCAGTATCCTTTCACTAGTGTGTTCTGGGTACCAGTAGGACCAGAAATAATTTAGATATTGGTGGGAATGTAAACAGGTGCAGCCATTGTGGAAAGCAGTATGAAGGCTCCTCCAAAAACTAAAACTAGAGTTGTCACATGATCCAGCAATCCCAGTCCTGGGCATACCCCTGGAGAAAACGCTAATTTGAAGATGTAGATGCACCCCAGCATTCACAGCAGCACTACGATGGCCAGGACATGGACACAACCTAAACGTCCATGGAAAGACAAACGGCAAAAGAAGATATGCTATACATACATATACACGATGGAATGCTACTCAGCCATGAAAAAGAATGAAACAATACCACTTGCAGCAGCAGGGATGGACCCAGAGTGTCATATTAAGTTAGAAGGAGAAAGACAACTACCATATGATATCACTCATATGTGGAATCTAAGATAAGATGCGTGACTTTGTCTATGAAACAGAAACAGACTCACAGAAGCAGAGAACAGACTTATTGTTACCAAAGAGGGCAGGGGGGTGAGGGAAGGATGGATTGGGAGTTTGGGACTAGCAGGTGCAAACTATTACATATATATAAAACTGAATCACTCTGCTACACACCAGAAACCACAGTACCTTGTAAGTAGCTATACTTCAATAAAATAGATTTTTTAAAAAAGAAAGAAATAGAGAAAATAGTAGCAGGCCCTTTTTAAGGCTTGGTGAACCATGTGGAAAGCCTGAAGGTAAACAGGCTTGAAGAGAGGGAGAATGAAAGCGTCCCCAGTCAATGTGGCAACAGGTAAGGCAGGAGGGAGTGGGGATCTGAGTTATGGTTCTGGCTCCCAGCTGCAGGACTTCACAAATGCCCCTCAAGTTCCCTCTGCTTGCTTTCACATCTAAAATGCAGATAATACCATTTGTCTTTCAGTCCTCATATAACTCCTGTGAGATACAAAATGAAGTGACCCTTAAGAGGGTACCCACGAAAGTGTTAGTTGCTCAGCCATGTCCGACTCTTTACAACCCCATGAAACACAATCCACCAGGCTCCCCTGTCCGTGGGATTCTCCAGCAAGAGTACTTAAGTGGGTTGCCATTCCCTTCTCCAGGGGATCTTCTCAATCCAAGGATTGAACCCAGGTCTCCTGCACTGAAGGTGGATTCTTTACCAGGTGAACCACCAGGGAAGGCAAGAGGGCACCGAGAGATGTTAAGCATCCCAAGGTAGAGCATTATTTGCTGCCAGCGTTCAGAGGGAAACGTCGAGTTGCCTGGGTTACCCATGACAATTGTCCACAAGGGCCATCGCTTTGTCCAGCTGCTTGTGGGGCACAACTGACCCAATAGCTCGTCATAAGCCTCTTCTCACCCCAGGTGCCCGCCCCACTGGGTGTTCACGGAAAGTGAGAGGTCCTGTTTCACTCAACCTCAGCATCAGCTAACAGGGCAACACCAACTGGCCTCGTCTCCTTGTCCACTCCCTCAATCACTCGTTGGTTCATTTGATAAATACTGACAAATACAGAAAAGCATAAGGGTTTGGAGTTTGGATTGCTTAGGTTTGAATCTCAGCTCTTCCGAGCAGCTGAGGGGTCTTGGCAAGCCCCATAGCCTTTCTTTGTCTCAGTTTCCTCAACTGTAAAATGATGAAAATGTCAGCAACCACCTCAGAGAGCTGTGCGGAGAGGGAGAGTAAATTAATTATACTGTGTAAAGTGCTCAGAAATGTACATGATCAAACACCATGTGTTGGGTTTTACTGTTATTATGAGCAAGGGACTTTTCTATGCCCTTGGGGATGACTTGGTTAAAAAAAAAAAAAAAAAAAGGAACTAAAACACCTGCCTTTATAGAGCTTCTTTTCAGTGAGGGACATAGAGAAACAAAATAAACAAATTTGATGTAATGTTAAAAGCTAGTAATTTCTCTAAGTAAGAATGAAGTGAAGATAAGGAATTGGGACTGCACTGAGAAGGCAACATTCAAGAAAAGACCTGAGGAAGGGAAAGTGTGAGCCATGCAAGTGTCTGGGAAGGACACAACAGAAATCAGCAAAGGAAGTGTGAAGGCCGCGACAGCAAAGGGCCTGGCAGGTTCCAGGAGGATCGGGCAGTTCCATGCAGCCTGAGCTCTATGTGCACGCGCGCATGTGTGCGCATGCATGTGTGCGCGTGCATGTGTCTGCATATGTGTGTGCCCATATGTATGTGTGTGTGTGCATGCGTTGGGGGTTGGAAGTAGGAAAAGATGGTATCTGGGAGGTCAGAACACCCAGAGCTTGTGGGGGCGGGGCGGAGGGGGGGTACCCATATAAAGCCCTGGCTTTTCCTTGGAGTGAGATAGAAGCTACTGGAGAATTCTGGGCAGAGGAGTGACAGGATCTGCTGAGCGGAGAACAGGAGACAGGAGCAGAAGCAGGAACAGAGAGAGTTAGGAAGCCACACAGCAGTGCAGACACAGAGAGAGAGAGGACAGCCTCAGGCATTTTTTTCCAACAAACGTCCCTGAAATGCTCATAGGGTGGCTTTGAAGGGTCTCTCAGGCATCCGTTCAAAACTTAACAAACAACTATTAAAACTTACCCTGGGTGCTGGAAATCTGAATGTGGATGAGACAGAGTCTCTGGGGACAAAGGCCCTCATTTAAAAAAATTACAGAACAGTACACAACAGATGTCTAACCAGGATGTAAAGGCCACTGAGAGGAAAGAGAGAATTAACTCTGGGGATGGGAAGGGGTGGGGGTAGTGTCAGAGAAGGCTTCCAGGAAATAGGGACTTCCGGGCTGGGTTTGGTAGGCTAAATAGGAGTTAGTGGCTTAGCACAAACAGTGTTTTGCAGATAATTGGTGCTTAATAAAGAGCCACTGAATGGTTTTGGCATCCTGGGGTTTTGATAGAAATAGAAAAAGATACTATTCTAACCCAGAAGCTTTACATAACCAGAAGAGACATAAACAGTAATTTCCAATCTGGTTAACAAGCTCACTTAGACACAGAACATCTGCATTCCTCTCTAATAATCATTTTAGCCAGTCACCAAATTTCCCTAAGTTTGCTTCAGTATGAAATTTCCCTATAGTAACAACAGTAAGAAAGGTCTATTAATCAACACATTTATGAGAAGTAACGTTCTGAACCAATGAACACAACGTACTATGAAAAAGAAGTAAGGGTGCTGCCTGTGTAACAAAGGCTAAGGAACAGTTTGGAGAAAATGTGATTCACCTAACACCCAAAGAGCTGGAGAAGACAGGGGGTGGGGAGAGGGGGACGCTGCTCCCTTGGAGTGAAGCGCTAGGAGGGACAACCAGTTGTCCCTCCCTCTTGGTTTAGGTGATGGGATCTTTTCCATAAACCCTCCACCTTGAGTGGACATCTGGCTAAATCTTTGTTTGAGTTATTACACCATGACATATCAGGTGCAGGTGGATTCAGATACAAGTCTGGAAGCAGGATCTAAAGGAAGTAAGGTCAGGAATTTACAAAAGAAAAAAAAAAGGGAGTGGGGAGTAGGAAGCAGGTTCAAGGCTATGAAACTGGGATTTGGGCCAAGTTTAGCCAGCTAGGTGAGGAGTAAGGGGCATATTTGTTATTTATGTTACAGCAGAAGAATCCAGAGCCAAGCACAGAAAAAGTGTTCAATACATCGTGTGCGACTGATTGGATTAAACACATTTCAGTTGCTTGCTGGTACCTGCCATTCTCAACTTGTCCTGTCCTCAGAAAGAATGAACTCTGTCCATGGGTGGCCCCTGGGGCTGATTCCCAGCAGTAGGTGCAAATTTACATTTCCACAAGGGCAACAGAGAAGGTGATTGTGAAGCTGAGCTGTGGCGACTAATCTCTATGGTGATCTTTACACTGCAAGCCAATAAGTTCATGTTGCAAAAATTTAGACATGAACCTCCCACATTTCCAACTCTTCTACAGAGGAGTCTATTGGGAGAAACAAAAACACATGTGCACATACATATGAATGTTCAAGGTAGCACTCCACTCTTCACAAAAGCCAAAAGGTGGAAATGACCCATATGTCCATCAGGTGGAGAATGGGTAAACAAACTGTGGTCTATCCATGCAATGGAATACTACTCAGCAATGAAAAAGAATGCAGTGCTAAAGCATGCTACAGTATACATAAGCCTTACAAACATTATGCTGTGAAACTGCACAGGGGCACAAGAGAGTCTTTTAGTGTGATGGAAATGTTGCAAAACGAGATTGTGGTAGTAACTGCCAAACCCTAATAATTAACAACAACAAAAAGCCCCACTGAATTGTACCCTTACATAGCGAATTTGAGGGTCTATAAATTACACCTCAATCAAGTTGCTAAAACAAAACAAAACAAAACACCTGAAATGGTCTTACAACATGCTCTTCAGCTATATTTTCTACTTCCTGTAAAAACCCTATGAATACTATACAGGATGATTGCACACACATCATTTTGCAAGAAGCTGTGTCTTTTATGTGAAAACCAAGTAAACTGGTTTCTGGGCTCCTGCAGCAGAAATTAAGGCTTTCAGAGGACCTACTCTGTGCAAAGTACCTTCTCAGCCTTAAATATGTATTCATTTCTTGATTCCTCTACCAACCCCATGTGGTAGGTACTAGTATCCCCACTGTACAGAAGAGGAAACTTGACCAAGGTCACGGAGAGTAGGGGCTAAGCCAGGAAGTAAACTTGGCTGTCAGACTCTAGGGCCCAGCACTCAACCATTACCCACTTAACCCTCCTGGGTTCAGGAATGGCTGGGCAAACAGCAACTACCAGTTTTTCAAAAGAGTGAATACTTCTTAAGCAACTGCCAACCTCCCTGTTTCGGTTCCTCTTCCTCTTCCCCCGTGACCTGGCACTTCCACCCTCCCTGCCACGTGGAGCTATCCAGATTCCCTGCCAGGTTCGTTCTTGCATCTAGAACATGCCCCTTGGAGGTCAGGATGGGCCCCCAGATTTCCCAGGAGCTAAAGTTGATTCCACTGTGGCTCTTGGAGTCAATTCTTTTCTCCCCCTTCCCATCTCCAGAGTGCTTTTCTCATAAATGATACAGCTCTTTGCAAAATAACGTGAGCATGGCTTTCAGAAATTAACCTGAGTATTGACACTCCATCAAAAGAACTTGTTCTACTCTCTGGCCTGAGGCAAGCACCGAAGTCTTTCCCAAGAAATGCATAAAGAATCTTAACAACCCTGAACACACCCAGATTAGGGGAGAAGAGTGCTCTGGCTCTTAGAATACACAGGATTTTTCTCCTTGGCATGAGCTCCTACTGCTGGAGAGGGTGTTTCTCTTGGAGAGCAATGCAATAGGGCTTGCTATGCAAATCAACACTATTAGCACAGTAGAGGCAATGGGGGCATTAATGGAAAAAGCAAGTGGTTTTTCTAAAGCCGGGATTCATTTCCTTTGGGTGCTACCTGGCCTGGAGAGGGAGGTTGCCTGCTGTCAAGCACTCTGAACAGAGTACACACTGAGGCCCAGGGCTTTCTCAATTGCGGTCAAATGGCATCCTCTGGTTGCTGTTGCCTGGGGTGAGTGTGATGAACAACCTTGAAAGGGTTCTGGGATAAATGCTTCCTTATTCCCTTAGCAGATCACACGGAGGGCTCTGAAGGCAGAGATCAGCGTAATTAGGGCTGTGGCACTCCTACGATTTAAGAGACAGCAAGCGTGCACTGCCGCCACCCTTCAGAGCTTGAGGCTTTCCTGTTCACACCAGAAACAGCCTCTCTCCTCTCACTGCTCTTTGAAGATAGTCTTTGGGCGGCAAAAATAATGAACACTCCAAGCTCTGAAACACCAGAGCCTGGAGCTAATCGTTAAGAGGCAGAAGACCCGATCTGTGAACCAATGAGGTCTTGACTTTCCAATTTCCTTCTGGAGTTGGGGAACATTATGGTTCCAAGAAAACCCTCCCCGGAGGCCTAGGATAAACTCAAAATAGGCCTCTTTATTGCTCATTAGCAACACTGAGAGAATGCTGAATAAGAAATGCCCCTAAACACAAACCATTCCTAGAGTGACTTTTCTAAAACACCAATCTGATAGCATCACTGCCCTATTCCTGAGTTAAAAGCTGTCTTCAGTAGACAGCTTTTTGTCCCAGAATCAAATTCTGAGTTCTTGAGCTGAGCCTCAGCATCTTTCCAGGACGTGTCTCCTCCGACCTCCTCTTGCATCATCTCTCTCTCTTCAGTCACACCCAACCTTCCAATTCACCACCATTTCTCTTTCTCCCCCAGGCCTTTGCATCTCGACCTCTCAGGTACCCCCACCTTGCCTTCAGGACTCATCTCCTGCAAAGTGCTTCCAGACACTGCCCGCCACTTCCCCGTTCCCACCCTGCACCTGAGTTACATGATCCCAGAGCACACCTGGGTAGTCGCTGTGACAGATGTAATCAATGGCAGCAGCGCTGCCTATCATCTTGACCTTGAAGCTACTTAAGGACAGAGATTCATCCTTTGACACCTCTTCTTCCCCAAATCCAGGAACAGTCTGCAGTCCCCTCCAGTTGACAAATACTTACAGAGTGGATGCATGAATAACAGCAGGCAGAAAAGAAACCCCTGGGTTTCTGTGAGCTGCAGAGCTCTGCAGAAGAAAATCTCTACCCAGGAGAAGTGTGAAAGGGCAATTTTATGAGTATGTTTTCTAGGAGACAATTTTATTAATTGTCTCTCCAAGTCACTAGGGTCAAGATGAGCCTGCTGGATCTTGGCACATAGGAATGAAAAGCACACACACTCATTACCCTCCTATTCATTTAATCATTCTTTCAGTTTTCTTCACCTTCTCCCTGACAGGCAGAGGGCTAGGCACTTGGATGTCCAAGGGACCAAACTGGATGTGGCCCTGGATCACTGAACATTTAACAAGGTCTATTTGCACAACAGGACCTTCCTGTTTGAAGGGAAATCTAGTAATAAGTTTAAAAAGAATGGGTCACATGATAACTTCTAAGACTGGCTGGCATTCAAGAATTTTAGGGAAGAAAGAAAGATGGCCTTCAAATAAATATGATAAAGTCTTTCCAAATATCATATGATGCCACTTATATGTGGATTCTAAAAAATGATATAAACAAACTTTTTTTTACAAAACAGAAACAGACTCACAGACAATAGAAAAGAAACTTATGGTTACCAAAGAGGAAAGGTGGTGGTGGTCAGGGGATAAATCAGGAGTTTGGGATTAACAAATACACACAAGATTCAATAACAGTCACTCAGTCATGTCTGATTCTTTGCGATCCCATGGACTGTAGCCTGCCGTGGTCCTCTGTCCATGGAATTCTCCAGGCAAGAATACTGGAGTGGGTTGCCATTTCCTACTCCAGGGAATCTTCCTGATCAGGGATCGAACCCAGATCTCCTCCGTTTCAGGCAGATTCTTTACCAACTGAGCCACCAGGGAAGCCATTTGCACACTAATATATATAATATACTGAATAACAAGGACCCACTGTATAGCACAGAGAACTATACTTAATATACTTAATATTCTGTAATAACCTATATGGGAAAATAATCTGAAAAAGAATGCACATGTATAACTTAATCACTTTGCTGTATACCTGAAACTACTACAGTATTGTAAATCATCTATACTCTGATATAAAATTCAAAATGTCTTTTTACAATGTGGTGGTGAGTAACCATTTTCCCTGAGAGGAAGTGGAGACAGGAAAGGTGGAAGGGTTTTGGCAGGTATCCTGGTAAGATCTCAGCCTCCGGGAAGGGTATAAAGTCTGTGATGTGTTAAAATCTCACTGCCACAGGCCACAGCATCCCCGTCTGCACTTTTGAGGAAGGGCTGGCAGCTTCTTGAGATCAAAGAAGATGGGAAGTATAGCTCTGGGACAAGTGTCATCGCCTGAGGCTCCGGCAATGCTACTGGCGCAAGCCTGCATGGGCTCAAACCTACCCAGCACCCAACTCTGATTCCATGCCTGAGCCCTATGGCCAAGACTCTTGGTTCTTGTTATCCAGAGAATGGGTGATGATTGCTATCTCCCAGGATTACTGTGAGAATAAATGAGATGATGAGTTGGGATGTAAAGTCTGTATGTAAAGGGTTGTCCCCGGCAGGATAATGATACTGTCATTCTTGAGTTAAGTGTCATATAAAGAGTGAATGAGATAGTGATTCAAATGCTCAGCTCTCGTGGTAAAGTCTGATGAATACTACCGTAGAATACATTGTCACATAATAATACTATAATGTATATTAAATAATCAACAGCAATAGTGTGTCTTTATTGAACATATGTGTCGGCCTTGTTCCAAGCACTTCATATGTACTAGCTCATTTTCACGTTAGCCACTTGAGGAACTAGTACCATCCTCATTTTGCAGGGGAGGAAACTAACACATCCAAGTCATATGGCCAGAAGGCCTCAGTGGAGGGGCTGCAACGCCAGTGGATGGCTGTGCTCTAGTCCCTCTTTCCATTAACAATCGTTCAGAACATCAGGTCTGGGCCCCTGAAGCCTCTGTCTCTGGCTGGCCCTGTCCAGAGGTTGCATTTAGGGTTGTCCATGGCTTGCCACAGTCTGTGGCCTCAAATCTTTCCTTGGAAACCTGTCTTGGCCTACAGTCCACGCCTACTTTCACTCTGAACACGCCATTTCTACTTTCAGCCTTCAGAGTCCTCTCTGCCTACGTGTCAGGATCTCTTGATTGCACTAAGATGCTCTGCTTTGAAGCAGAGCTCCTCATCTCTTGTACCTGGTCAAGGACCGCATATTCCCCTACCTATGGGGGCTCTCAGCCTGCCTATTTCTAGCTCTGTGTTATTTCTGAAGCCTAAGGAATTAAGATGTTTTAAAATGATGGCAATGACACTTTTGGCCCTTACTTCTCTGAGCACAAGACACAGTGTCCCAACTCTGTTGGGGGTGGTGGGACCCTAGGAGCCCTCCCCAGCTTTGGAAGTAAAGTTTTGCTTTTATCTGTTTTATATACTTGGATTCCAAGTAAAGTTTCATTCGAAAAGGAATCCTATTTTTAAAAACGTTTGAAAACCACTAAAGAGTCCTACTTATTTGGAATTACTGACATATTTTGAGCCATCTATCTGTCCCCCTCCCCACCCAAGTCTTTGTGTGGTTCCTGGACAAGGCACAGGTCTGATGGTGAAGGAGGTTTTCATCTTGACCATCCAGTCCCTCCCTTCAGTATCCATTTGACCTTCCACCCACAAGGAACATTTTTACTCCAATGACAGCCAGACTCCTCTGGGTGACCACAGCAGTTCATATGTTAGAATTGCATGAAGCCCTCATCTAGCTTGTGGAATCCTCCAAATCGGGAAAATCTCACAGAATCATGGTGAGCTTTTACTTATTCACGAGTTGCCTGGGGTACCAGAAGGGAGGGAATGGCAAGGACAGATGGACTTAGGAGAGTCTTACCTGTTTTTCGATGAAAGCATTGATTCTCTGTAGCATACCCTCGCATGTGAATTCATACGGCATGTATGGCTCAATCTGCAGAAACAGAACAGATCATGAAGGAGGAGGACCTGAGACATGTGATCTGTACCCAGTTCTCCAGTGATTCACCCACACTCAGGTGCCACTGCCTGCAGGCCGTCAGGTGAGGGGCTAAGAATATGAACTTGCAAATCAGCAGACCTGTCTTCACAACCTCCCTATCAGCTGTGGGACCCAGAGCAAATGAACTACCATCTTTGAGCCCCAGATCCTTCATGTGTGAAATGGTGATAAGAAAAACCCATTCTTTGGAATCTGTGGTGAATATTACATCGAGGGAAAAAGTAAGGTGCTTAGTTTGGTGTCTAACACATGGCAGGCATTCAAGCAAAGGCAGAGAGGGTCAGTTGTTGGAAGATAAGATCTATGGGGCAGGGTCCATGGCTGCGGGATCATCTGTACCCTGGTGCTGAGCAACAGGACACACACTGGAACCAGCAAACATCTGGTAAATGAATGCAGGCCTCCTACCCTGAGAAAGGCATGTGATGAGTTATTTCATGACAGTGAAAAACTTCCTTTTGCACTGGTAGGTGAATATGTACCCAAAGAACTCAAGGGTCAAAACACAGTGATGACACATCACAGATTTCAGCGAGAGGTCCCAGGAGGCTAGAAGGTCAAAGCCAACTTCTGCTAATGTTGGGCTCTTAAGACCATCTATGATTCTAGCAAGCCAAGACTGAGGGAGGACCAAGATATGGCAGATGTTCTAGGGGGAGCAAGTTGTGGGAGATTAGACTTGAAAGAAGGAGTGTGGGAGGACAGAACTAGGATCATGGACGCTAACGAGCTAGGCTGGAAAGCAGCTCACTGGATTTCCACAAAGGACTTGAGATTTCTACCCTAAGGGGCCTGGACTTTATCAGAGGGTGCAAGTAAAGCAGAAGGTGCCTCACTGGGGTGGGGGAGGCAGTCTGATCAATACTGTGATACCTGACGGAAGGGAAAGAAAAGTGGGTTGGAGTTCTGCACTGCCTATGCCAACATTCTGAGGCCGGGGTCTTCAGGGGCAGCCGTCTGGCATTATTAACCTGAAATGGACATTACACTTGGGAGAAAATCACCAGTAATCCAATTTTTTACAGCTTCAGAGAACCCAACAGCAGTTAGCACGTTCACCACTTCCCTCCTAAGTCTGCACTTGCCTATCTCAAATCTACAGGGTGGAAGCCTGGACAAAACATCTGTGAGGTGAAGCCTGATGAACATGGGAAATTGACAGAGAAGATACTCATCTGTGGGAAGCCAAGCAGTTGGGCTCAAGGCATATTCTCCCGTTTTCTGTGTTGATTCATACATTACATTTGAAATCTTCATCATCTATCATTGTTACTTTCATAACGTGTCTTTGAATACACAATTAGATGACATATCACACAGCCATTGCTGCCCACATCCACCCAGAGAGAGCCAAGAGGCAGAGCCGTAAGTACTGTCATACCAGGGCAGGACTATTCTGCAAGAACTGAGGTCCTTTTGTCCCTAGATAGTTCATCTCAGATGAGCACAAAATTCTTTAACTGACTTTCATCTTCTAAGCCTGCATCTTTTCATCCCAAGCTTTTGCACTTGCTGTGCCCTCTCTAACCCAAACATAGTCCTTTACACCTAATATATACTTTTTATTTTCTTTTAAAGAATATTTATTTAACCAACCTGTGAGTGATTCCAGAAGCTTTCTCTAATTGGCTAGAGAATATGTCTCCCCCTATGTTTGTGGGAAAATATATGGAGGAATAAGAACAACAACAAAAAACATATAATAGAGGACTTGGCATATCAGTTCCATTTATAAAGGGATAAGCAGGATTTCTAGAGTGAGGGAAACAAACAGCAGTGGCCATGTGTCACGCCACCAACAGATCCTATGCGGTAGGNAAAATATATGGAGGAATAAGAACAACAACAAAAAACATATAATAGAAGACTTGGCATATCAGTTTCATTTATAAAGGGATAAGCAGGATTTCTAGAGTGAGGTAAACAAACAGCAGTGGCCATGTGTCATGCCACCAACAGAGCCTATGTGGTAGGAAGCATAATAAACACTCAAAGGTCATTCCTACAACATATTCCAAAGGGCATCCATTAGAAATGAAAGTGAATTAATTCAAAGAGCTCATGCAATAAACACAGAAAAACGGCTCTTCCTATGTCACCCTACCAACCAAACCCAGGTTAACCAAAGGGATGCTGACTCATTACTTGCTTTGTGGCCAGTTTCACTGTTCTAAAAGATAAGGAACCAATTTTCCTATAAAGGAAGAGCCAAAAAGAAAAGAAACTATATTCTTACGCCATCTCTGCCAGTAAGTTCCATGAGCCATCTTGCTGTGGATGGGAACAGGGCCCTTTGTGTGGGAAAGCTCTGCAGCTTAAGAAATATTGAGCACTGGCTAGTCTCTATTGTTAGATCTGTTGCACAGATTTTGTGTGTGTGTGTCAGTGAGACAGAGAGAGAGTTTTCTGCATAACANATGCCTGGGTGGCAGATCCAACACCTGCTCCTTTTTATGCTGTGAAGGATGAAAACCCTCTATCATCTCAACAAAGAAGTAAATTACTAAAGGAATGCAACTGACAGGATGAACACACTCAGTAACTGCAGCCTGATCTGATCTCTGTATCATCACCTTACATCACATCACACACTGGGAAAGGGTTAGACTACGTTTAAGAG
The DNA here is from genome assembly GCA_006410875.1 of Neotragus pygmaeus. Taxonomy (NCBI): domain Eukaryota; kingdom Metazoa; phylum Chordata; class Mammalia; order Artiodactyla; family Bovidae; genus Neotragus; species Neotragus pygmaeus. Next base: position 955,933 of record SJYV01016613.1, on the reverse strand, counting down.
AGGGGCCTACATTTTTTTCCCCCCAGGAAAAAGTAGTCAGTTGCAACACAGTGCTATCCAAATCTTCATGAATAAAAATTTAAATTATTATCTAATTCTAATGATCTAGAAGGTACCAATCCAAAATACTCTTGATAACTCATTTCCCAAAGGCTTGCTATAGAAACTGCAATAAGAAGAGATGAGTTTCTTTGCTTCCCATGCACTAAAAAAAAATTCAAGATAACAGAAAAATCACCATTAGAACACCACTGTAATAATGGTTGCAAGCAAGATCTACTGACACATGGTAAAAATAAATGGTCAAAAGTTGGAGGATCTACAACAGGCTGAAGGATAGAGTGGGGAGGGAGATGGGACAGAGGTCTGAGAGGGAAGGGACATGGGTGTACCTATGGCTGATTCTTGTTGATGTATGACAGAAAGCAGAAAATTCTGTAAAGCAATTATCCTTCAATTAAAAAATTAAAAAAAAATGTTGGAGGATATTTGCACGGTTTCAAAGTACTTCCCCCAAAATAGAAAAAATTAGTAACTTTACAGTGGAGAAAAGCTGGCCAACATGACCTTGACCAAGTGATCAAGGTTACATCATCAGTAATAAGACACTGACATCACTAACCCCCTGATATGATACACTGAGGTCACATCACTTCTGCAGGATTCTTGCCAAAAATATCTAACCTCAAACTAATCAGGAGAAAACACCAGTCAAATCTAAATCGAGGGACAGTGTTTTGAATCACTGACTGGTGCTCAAAATGTCAAGGTCATAAATGACAGTAAAAGACTAAAGAACTGTCAGGATTGGACGAGACTAAAGAGACATGACAAGTAAAGCCTACGTGGGATCCTGCACCAGAAAAGGGATATTAGTGGAAAAACTAGTGAAATCCAAATAAAGTCTGTAGCCTAGATAATGCTAGGGTGCCAATGTTAATTTCTTGGTTTTGACAATGACATTGTAGTTTTATAATATGTTACCATCAGTGGAAGCACATAACCAAACTCTGTACAATTTTTGCAACTTTTCCATAAGACTAAAATTATTTCAAAATAAACAAAAAGCAAGTTCCAACAATTCTGCTCATAGGTATACATACCACAAAGAATGGAAAGCAAGGATTCAGACAGATACCTGTACCTCCGTGTTCACAGCAGCATTATTTGTAACAGACAAGAAATGGAAATAACCCAAGTGTCCATAAACAGATGAATGGATACATAAAATGTGGTCCATTCATACAATGAAGTACTATTCAGCCTTACAGAAGAACAAGATTCTGACACATGCTACAACATGAATGAAGCTTGACGACCCGCTTAGTGACCTAAGCCAGTCAGAAAAGGACAAATGCTGCCTGATTCCACTTATGTGAGGTAACTAGGAGAGGTAAGAGACAGAAAGTAGGGTAGTGGTTACTATTCTGTTCAGAGCTGGGGCAATGGAGAATGGGGCGTTATTAGTAATGTACAGAGTTTCTGTTTGGAACAATAAATGTTAAAAGATAGTAGCGAGTGGTGATGATTACATGATATTGCAAATGTGCTGAATTCCAGTGAACTGTCCACTCAAAAGAGGTGAAAATCATAATTTTTCATTGTGTATAATTTGTGGCAAAAAGTGGAAAAAAAACACTGAAAATTACAAATAATTATCCAATTTAGGCAGACATAAAACTTCAGGTTTCCTACACTCAAATAAAAACAGAGGAATGATTTGATAGCCCACACTTTTTTCCCAGGGCTCCAAAGTTTCAAAATCAGTCATAGGCTAAAGCACAGATGCCTAAATTGAGATGTTTTCACTGCTGGAGAGCACCTTTTCAAAGTTTTCCAAAGAATAAGTTCTCAAAGAATAAGACTGTAGGTTCCTGATCTGTGCCCTGGTGCCTCCCACAGCATGTGAAGTCCAAACACTCGCCCCTCCAAAACAAAGAACTCACATTCATAATATTAGCAGAAGGAAGAAGCAGGCAAATAAGAGCGCACGCACACACACACACACACACACACACACACACACACACACACACTCAGTGACTCACACAACCTGTTAACCTGTGTCAGAGGTTATCTGGGTCACAGGTCCATCTTTTTTCAGGATAATCTGTGGTCGTGCTGATCTCCCCCCTTCTCCTTTGGCCCTTTCACCAATGATGGGGAGGGTCAAAGAAAAGAACTCTCAGAATAATCAACTCTCTATTAACTGGTCAGCTCTCTGACTGGTAAAGAGTAATCATGGAAAATGTGCTTTATTCACTGGGGGCATTTCAGGAACATTGTCCTATAAAGGTTTGAAAGTAGCAGAGTTGAAAACAGTATGCTTTAAAAACATGTCTGGGGGTTGGGGTGGGGAGGGCTGCACCGCAGAATCATCCTTTTGTCCTGAATGATAGGGCACTGGGATAACTCAGCACTTAAAGGCTTCCTCCTCGCAAGCAGCCCGCAGAGCCACTTACTAACGAAATAAATACGAAATAATAAGAAATTGATTTATTGTTCCTTGCACATGCTTGTTTTCTAAGCAGATATAGAAATACCCAGCTTGGTCACTCACATGCACTTTTGTTTATTGTCCCAAATAGAATCCAACTGCCTTCAACAGTGATTCATTCCCCTCTGTGGATTTTCAAGGGAACCCCTGAAGGCAATTCAGATAAGGCTTCTACAAACAGTTCAAGCAACAGCAGAACTATTTTTCTCAGGGTGGTGCTGGCTGACAGCTAATACCAGGCACACTATTTAGTCACTCCTGATACATCATTTCTCTTAAGGATGATGATTCTTTAAGGAAGGACCCCACAGCCCACTTTTTATTCCCCAAAGCTCATCACAGAGAGTAGGTTCTTTAAAAATACCCATTAACGATCCAAAAGGATACATGCACCCCAATGTTCATTGTAGCAATGTTTCCAATAGCCAAGACATGGAAGCAATCTAAATGCCCACTGACAGAGGAATGGATAAAGATGTGGCACACATATACAATGGGATGTTACTCAGCCATCAAAAAGAATGAAATAATGCCATCTGCAGCAACATGGATGCACCTAGAAAGGGTCACACTGAGTGAAGAAAGTCAGACAGAGAAGCAGAAATATTCTATGATATCCTTTATATGTGCAATCTAAGAAAAATGTTACAAATGAATTCACAAAACAGAAAGAGACTCACAGACTTATAGAATGAACTTACGGCTTCCGGGTGAAAGGAGGGAGGAAAGAGAGAGTTGCAGAGTTTGGGACTGACATGTGCACACGGCTATATTTAAAATGGATAACCAACAAGGATCTACTGTATAGCACATGGAACTCTGCTCAATGTTATGTGGCAGCCTGAATGGGAGAGGAGTTCGGGGGAGAACGGATACATGAGTCCCTTTGCTGTTTACCTGAAACTATCACATTTTCAATTGGCTATACCACAATACAAAATATGAGTCCCTTTGCTGTTTACCTGAAACTATCACATTTTCAATTGGCTATACCACAATACAAAATAAAAAGTTTAAAAAAACCTGTTAGCCAGTTGATTTTCGTTTCATAAACTAATCATTCAGAAAAATAGAGTCCAGCCCATAAGAAGGCTGGAGATATCTGTTCAAATTAAGATGGAGATGGGGTAGGGTGAAAAGACCCTATATTTTGTAGATGGATGGAAATTAGACTGGATCTTGGCTCTGAAACTACTTAGTGAGGGGATGTAATCGAACCAACCATGTCTGAGTCCCTGTACACCCTCCTCCTTCCACCCAACTGTATTAAGTTTCCTACATACAAATGAGTTCCATTCTGAGAGCACATTTGAAAATCTAGTTTGTTTGTAAGTTCAACAAAGGTAACCGAGGTCCATAACTAACACAATCGGCTATACAGTAGTACTGTGATAGGTTTATAATACTTTTCACACAAATAATATGTAAAAACAAATAAAAAAAGTAAAGAAAACATTTTTAATCTTACAGTACAGTATCTTAGAAAGCACAGTAGTATAGTGCAACAGCTGGCACAGAGGGGCTGACATCAAGTGAACAGGCAAGTACCAGCTACATCACTGCTGCTTTCATGTCTGCTTCTCAACCTCCTGGGCTTGAAATAAAGATACTGTCCTACTGTACTCTATAGAATACTGCAGAGTACACAAAAGCACAACTGCTTGTAGAGGATGCAAGCACATGGCAATGCCTCCCAGACACGTGAACTAATGTGATTGATTAGTGAACATATGTCCGCATCTTTGAAAGTTCACAACTTGAAGGTGCGTATGTAGGGGAGTTACTGTACATGAAATGAAGTTGGCAATACCCACCGTCCAAGGCTCTGAGGTTCAAAAGGGGCTCCTTGCACTTAAAAAAGAGGTACCATTCATACGAGTGAAAGTAGAATGAGTTTTATAGATGCTTACCTCTCTCAGAGTTGGCTTGCCAATGAAAAAGTCTGTGTTTTTGCTGCTTTTGGGTGGGTTGAACTTGGGATTCAGAAAAGCACATCCATTTGCGATGGCCTCCAGGGGAGCTGGGCCCTCATACGGGAACCCAAGCCCAACAAACAGCTGTAAGACAGAGAAGCACACCACACGTAAACACATCGACCAGGACTGGCGTCCCTCGCTGCCAGGGGCCTCTTCTGGGCTCCATGCCTGTGCGGACACCTCTGAGCCTGGAAAGTTCCAAGGTCCCGGGGATCTGGGGTGATGAGAAGCCAGTTTACAAGAGGACCCGAAAAACATGGCCGGGACCTTTAAAGGCCCAGGAAGGTGCTCAGGTCATCAGGAATTTCACTTCTTTGTTAAAAAAAAAAAAAGGAAAGGAGTAAGTGTCGAGGTGGGGAGTTGAGGGGGGAGGGTAGTGGGGGGATTCAAAGAACAACAACAACAAACCTCAAGACTTAACAATAATCTTTCTGTAATGCAACAGGAGACATGACTGGAAAAACACTTGCTTAACTAAACAGAAGGTTTCTTCATTGAACCAAAGGAACAACAGGCCCTTTCAGGGACGCTGGGCACAGGGCCGGGAAGGTCGCTCGGCAGTGTGATTGCAGTTCACATGGAGCTGCTTGGAAATGACGGGAGGTCAGCAAACATGGGTTTTCATAATGGGGTTTTCACTGCAGGACATCAACATCTTGGTTTTTATTTTCTTCTCGATGTGGGGAGAGGGTGCGGAGCTGTGACTGGGCAAGGCTTTCCCTCTGCAGCAAGTAATCCCTGAGCTGTCCCCAGAGCAGACAACAGATGGCAGCAAAAACACATCTCAGAGTCCTTGCTAGAGAACGCTGTGGCCCAGAGCCCCTGTGACAAAAGGGACTGGCTGCAGTTCAGTGGCACTGATTCCTGGGGCCAGAAATGAACCATCATAGCACAGAAAGGCCTCCCTGTGTACCCGCCTCCCAGGGCGTTTCACACTGCTGGGGGGCTGTGCGTCCTGACGGGCAGGGTCTGAGTCTGCGCTTGGTGACATGTGAGATCTCCCTAGCCACATGAAGGAGCTGCTCCTGAAACCTCTCCAGTCTCTGAGGCACGTCCAGCAGCAACGGACAACTGGGCCCCAGAGCATCCTTTGCTTCTGCCATCACATTGGGGAGCAACCACATGGCCAGGCCTCCAAAGTGAAGGAAGCTGCTGGCTTGGACATGGCTGGATGCCTGGTTCTCTTTTCCTGGGTCCTCTCCCCAGCCATGCTATCTCTGCAGCTTCAATTGAATGATGATTTGGAATGGTTCTGTCTAGAGAGCCCTGAGTACAAGCTGCTGGGTTCCCCAGGCAACACTGGAAGATGAAGCATGTGTGTGCTGGGCACCCAATTCCAGGGCTTAACCCAGTGTGGCCCACGTTGGCCATACTGAAGAGTCAGGAAACCCCCACAGGGAATTTTCTGGGGCAAGAAACTAAAATCTCAGGTTTTCTGGAGAGACATCCTATAACTGCATGTTCTTTTGCACAGAACAGCGTACTGAAGTGTTTTGTTGTTTTGGAAGAATAACCTTTCATATATTGCAGACCTTGAGATGATTCTCAGAGACATCCACAGGGGAAGGAACTGTGGAGCAAAAGCTTTGAGAAGCCAGCTGAGCTCCCTCTGCTGGTGGGGGTCATTTCTCCTGGAGCAGAAGAACCAGAGACACGGAGGGGAAGGAAACACGGCAGTCGGATCCTGGAAGCTGTCTGGTATGACGGGCATCTCCCCCACCATTTGGAGCCCCTGATTTTGGATCTTATTATGTAGCTAACTTTATTTTCCTGGGCTCCCAAATCACTGTGGATGGTGACTGCAGCCTTGAAATTCAAAGATGCTTGCTCCTTGGAAGAAAAGCTATAACAAACTTGACAGCATATTAAAAAGCAGAGAGCTCACTTTGCTGACAAAGGTCCATCTAGTCAAAGCTATGGTTTTTCCAGTAGTCATGTGTGGATGTGAGATTTGGACCAAAAGGTAGCTGAGCACCGAAGAACTGATGCTTCTGAACCGTGATGCTGGAGAAGACTCTTGAGACAAACCAGTCCATCCTAAAGGAAATCAACCCTGAATATTCATTAGAAGGACTGATGCTGAAGCTGAATCTCCAATATTTTGGCCACCTGATGCGAAGAGCCAACTCACGGGAAAAAACCTTGATGTTGGGAAAGACTGAGGGCAGGAGAAGAAGGGGGTGACAGAGGATGAGATGATTGAATGTCATCACCGACTCAATGGACATGAGTTTGAGTAAACTCTGGGAGATAGTGAAGGACAGGGAACCTGGCGTGCTGCAGTCCATGGGGTCCCAAACAGGCAGACATGACTGAGCGACTGAACAACAACAACATGTAGCTAATAGGAGTTAGACTGTCAGAAAGAACTTCTGTGTACAGGGTATGGCCTGTGCATGCGGCTTAGGGGTGGGGTATAACTGACAACAGTAGAAGAAATGAAGGAACGGGTGGGAAGATCTGGTTCCAAGACATTCCAGCTTCATTAAACATGAAGAATCCGGGGTACTATCCTTGAGGCTTTTGATCTCTGTGATCTGTCACCCCGGCAGATTTAGGGGAGGAGGTGCCGGCTCTCTAGGGAAAAGAGGACCTCTATCAGGCTGTGGCTAGACTCAGGAAAGCACAGGGCTTCCAGATCCTGAAAGATGCAGACAGGGGGCTCCACTGGTTTAACCAGAGACCACAGTATTTCCTAACCTCTGAAAATCAAGGCCTGCCATGAAGCGCTGACATTGTCACCAACACTAAACTGCAAAGAATAACTTTGGAGGAAGTGCAGGAACCACAATGCTTGCTTATTTAAATAGAAAACCCTGGAAAAAGAAATTTAATTAGCTCCTTCAGACCTACCAATCTGAACCCATTAATTAAAAGGATTTGAGGCTGTTGCTTAATGGACTCGAATGTGACCTAGGTTTAATTATATCTGAATAACAATTTGCACCATCTCTTCTGCCCTTTTGGCAACCGAGTATCTCAGTACACATAAAATAAACACTTTGGGCTAACTCTCCAAAGCCTCACCAGTTCATAATGAATCTTAAGCAAATACCACACAAGTTCTTGGCAAAGAGTCTTCGTCACACTAATTAGGATTGCAGGAAATGCACTACTTGCAAACACCAAAACAACAGTTCTTTGTCACTTCTGTCAACAAACAACTTTTCTCCTTGCTTCCTGTGTCCTCATTACCTGTGACGTTCTAATGTAGCAGATGTATTAAGGTCAAATAGCATACTTGAGGTTTGAATGACAACAGGATAGGCAGAGAGTTTGTCACCACCAAGGGCATTCTGTGACCTTGTGAGGGCTTATGGTCTTGCCACACACTGGCACTTAACCACACTGAATTGATTTCCCCCAACTCCCACTCCCCCATCCTTCTGCCCACTTAGATTTCCTTAGCACAGGAACAAGAGAGACACTGCAAGAATGCATTCAAGTGCAAAGGCTCAACTCAGGAGGAAGCAGCATGTTTTATTGATACTTCATCTTGTCTTCAGAAGCCTAGACTGTAATGAGGATATTCCAGATGACAGAACATCTCCATGGCTGCAGCTTGACTCCATCAATGAGTGTTTCTAAATAGAGCTCTAAATTACATGCTCTAATATTTAACTTTTGAATTAATACTAAGGAAGAGAGAACAGATGAAGCTCCATGACTGGGACGTCCCTAGGTATCGACAGAGTTCAGTTAAACTACTTAGATTTTCACTCTGTGTGAAAGGAGGAACGAAATTGTTTTAAACCCCTAAGTGGAGTAGTTGACAAAGAATCCCCTAAGAGTAGATTAAGGTAGTTCTTAGACATCAGTGCATGTATGTGGAATCTAGAAAAAAATGGTACAGATGAACTTATTTGCAGAATAGAAATAGAGACATGGACGTAGAGAACAAACGTATTGACACCAAAGGGGTAGGAGGTGGGAAGAATTGGGAGATTGGGATTCACATATAATTATATATAATTGGGATTCCCTATATAATTATATATAATTGGGATTCACTATTAATACTATGTATAAAATAGATGACTAATGAGAACTTACTCTATAGTACAGGGAACTCTACTTGGTGCTCTTGGTGACCTAAACAGGAAAGAAATTCAAAAAAGAGGAACACATGTATATGCATGGCTGATTTACTCTGATGTACAGCAGAAACTAGTACAACAATGTGATGCAACTACACTCCAATTAAAAAAAATTTTTTTTGTTTGTTTTTCAAAAGGTAATTGTTAGGCAGATTCCATCGCTGTGGTCAGTTTCCAGGCTCTCTCTCTCTCTCTCTCAAGTGGAATATCCCGGATAATCCAAACCAGGAGATTGCATGCCTAACAGACACTTTTCTGACTTGTTTTCATTAGCCAAGTTGATGGAGCCACTCAGGATGGAGTCTGAGCAACCAGTCAACCTCAGTTTATCCAATAAATAGATTATCAACACAAAGTGATCAGGACAACAAAGTGATTAAGAACAGAAGCTCTGGAGTTAGGTCGACCAGGTTTCTAAGCCTGACTGTATCATCTAGCTCTGTAACTGTGAGAAATTGTTATATGCCTCTCTCCACGGATTATCTGAGGTCCAATGATAATGCATTTTCTCTAGTTACAGGTCTCAGTCAAGGTAACACAAGCTCTCTGAACCTGTCTCTTCATGTGTAAAATGGTTGAAAGTAATAGTGCTTTATTTCATGGGGGCTACTGTGAGGAATCAAGGAGATATTTCACAGAAAGAATGTATTCCAAAGTTTGGTTCTTGGAATACAGTGTTTAACGAACACTGACTAAGTTCAAACACAAGTTCCACTTGGTACCCCTATGGGCCACATGCTATGGCTAAGTCTTAACTTGTTTACCTTTCAAATAATGATTGGGANTATTCCAAGGTTTGGTTCTTGGAATACAGTGTTTAACGAACACTGACTAAGTTCAAACACAAATTCCACTTGGTACCCCTATGGGCCACATGCTATGGCTAAGTCTTAACTTGTTTACCTTTCAAATAATGATTGGGAATCATTATTTGGTAACAGGTATCCCTTTTGTCGGAGAAGGCAATGGCACCCCACTCCAGTACTCTTGCCTGGGAAATCCCATGGACGGAGGAGGCTGGTAGGCTACAGTCCACAGGGTTGCTAACAGTCGGACACAACTGAGCGACTTCCCTTTCACTTTTCACTTTCATGCATTGGAGAAGGAAATGGCAACCCACTTCAGTGTTCTTGCCTGGAGAATCCCAGGGATGGCGGAGCCTGGTGGACTTCCGTCTATGGGGTCACACAGAGTCAGACACGACTGATGTGACTTAGCAACAGCAGCAGCATCCCTTTTATATTTTTAAAAAGAATCCACACAAGGCTGGGTATGGAGAAATTTTATTTTCCTGATAAGTGATGCTTTCATGTAACCCAAAGGGTTTCTCTCTGGACAGCTGTCTTTTGTTCAGTACTGAAAGAAGAGACAACAGTGGCCAAAATCTCTCCCCTATACATTTAGCTACTCTCTCTCCTGATCTCCAGGATTCTCTGGTGGCTCAGATGATAAAGAGTCTACCTGCAATGCAGGAGGCCAGAGTTCTATCCCTGGGTCTGGAAGGTCCCCTGGAGAAGGAAATGGCAATCCACTCCAGGATTCTTGCCTGGAAAATCCTATGGACGGAGGAGCCTGGCGGGCTACAGTTCATAGGATCGCAAAGAGCTGGATATGACTGAGTGACTACACTTTCACTTTCTCCTGACCTCCATAAGCCCCTAACTGATACTACCTGAAAACTGTCTCCTAAAGATCCACAAGGACAGAGGAGACAAAGGCAATATTTGCCAAGCAGGTTTAAGTGCCCAAGGTTAGTTGGATGTTAAATCCAAGTCTGTTTCCTAGAGACCAGTTTATTGGGCAGATTCCCAGACTATGCCCAGCTATTTACGCGGCCTTCCAGAAACAAAACAAAACATATAGCAACATCAAAACCACACGATTGGTTTGTGCAAAGTCTCTGCACTTTGGTCATTTGGAAGCCCCAGCACAAAATCAAAGACATCACAATTTGCACTGCAAATCTGTGACTTTGAAGACAAGGAGTAACAGAACATTCAGATACATGTACAACTGCAGATGCTGACCATCTTCAACTGTGCCTGTGTGAAATGTCTACACGAAAAGGCAGGTCAGGTACACCTCCTTGGAGAAGCCTCCCCCGCGCACTCCTCTCACCCCAATTCCACGCCAGGTCAATCACTCAGCTCTCGACAGTGAGGAGGCATCGCAGGCCTGCTCACCACCACAGTAAGATGCGCTCGAATGGTCCTGAGGTCAGAGGACTTTAGTGATGAAGAGGTAATTCATGGAAAGGGCTTAGCACAAGGAAAGGTTAGGGAAAATGGGTGTAAAACCCCGTGGTCATGTGTACCATGGTAACATGACCCAGTTAAATGTGTCACAACTGGCTCCTGCCCTCCATGTGGGCTCAACTTGGTACTTTCCTGATGTCACCAATCACAGGGCAACATTTTCCACAACTGAATGGCTCACCCTGCATATGAGGGGTCCCACCCAGTGAGGTTTCCTGTTGGGATTACTTTTTTTTTTTTTCATTATTACTCCTCCTACCTGTGTACTTTTCACACAATTAAGTCACCTATTTACCTGTCTGCCTCCTCTGCCACAGTAGTATCCTCCTGTAGGCACAACTGCCTTTGTCAGCCCCAGATCCAGAAGGCCTAGCACAAGTCCTGGAATATATTCTTTACTTCACCAACATTTGTCAGATAAATGGGCAAAAGAATAAATATTGCCTGATCTTCCAGCAATCGNCTGCCTCCTCTGCCACAGTAGTATCCTCCTGTAGGCACAACTGCCTTTGTCAGCCCCAGATCCAGAAGGCCTAGCACAAGTCCTGGAATATATTCTTTACTTCACCAACATTTGTCAGATAAATGGGCAAAAGAATAAATATTGCCTGATCTTCCAGCAATCGAGCATCTCTGTAAGGAGAGGACGAGCAATTTTTGTGTGCTATTTGTGTGTGAGGAGGTACCTTTGTTCTTGAAGTCCCAGAGGTTAATTGAATCCTATGTCCAAAACATTCTTCATTTTACATACGTATGTGGGAGGGGAGGGGAGAGGATGGAGTGTGTGTGCATGTGTACACAAAATACCCTCCATCCACTAAGAGGATGGCTTTTGCAACCGGTCACTTGCTTGACTGCCTGAGGGTAAATATTTCAGTATCTGAAACAGACATAGAAGATGGATTGCTCCATCAGTTAAGCTCACTCTTGGGCTCTCAAACAGGGCCTGGAGATGTGGGCATAGCACAGAAAGACAGGCAGGCATTGGGTATCAGAAGGACCTAGTCCCCTGCTGGGGAGATATTAGAGATCAAGGCACACAATTCTTGAGAAATGCAAGAAATCACTCCTAGGGGCATGGGTCCAAGATCCCAGATGACCAGTGGACTTCTCTTTGTCTCCTTCATCATTCTTTATACAGTTACCTGAAGGCCTCTATAAGCCAGGCCCTGAGAAGGCATCTGCCAGCAGAACAAGTGGAGCCTTGAATTCTCCTAGAGCTGCGCAAGCAGTCTGTTCCATCTCTGGTCCCTGGACAGAGGCTGCCTGGAGCCCCAGGTTTTTGAGAGAGCTTGTGCAACCACATCCAAGCTCGTGGGATGAGTCACAGTTGATTGAGGAGGCCAGACTTAAGGATGGATTAGAGCAAGGACAGAAGTGCACACTGCCTGTCTTCCAACCCTGTCTAGGCTTCGTGGGGAGCCTCACAGTTAAGCTGCTGAGCTGACCCGGTAGGGAAACAGGGCTGTCACACCCTACCAAGGGCTGGAGGGGGACATGGCCAGAGGTATGGGTAGAAAAGGCACGTGGCAACAGCAGGAGCAGCAGGTGCTACTTTCTCTGCATTCACACAGGCACAATATGTTCTCGACTTTCACTGTCAGAAATGGGGGTTCCTGTTTGGGCTTGCTCCCAATGGTCCTCCAACCCAGTGCAGGATGTGAGTGCCCCATTTCATAAGGAAATTCCCCAGTGAGACTGAAAGGGGGGTATGTGGGCACAGGGAGGTGAAATTTGGGAAATGGAAGAAAGAAACCTCAATAAGAGGGATAGGGATTGAAGCTAAAAATTAAAATGTGCCACCCCACTCAGCCCTTAACCGCTGGCTTAAGTTGCTCTCCTGGATTTTGCTGGCCTGAATGGCTTGTCTACAGTCTTTTGATACATCATGAGTTCATCCACATGTATATGCCTATTAGAAGAGTCTTCCAGATTTTGAGAATTTCCTGGCTCTTTGAGCCCTGACGTTAGGGTGACACAGATCCCACCCTGTCTCCACAGGCTCCATGTACCTGGGCCCCTCCTGGTATATCAGGACAAAATTCTGCTGAGCAGACAGTTTCCTGGCTTGATGCAGAGATTCAAAGATGGTTCATAAAGAAAAATAATGAGTCAGAAGCTGACTATGCATCCATCATTTCAGTCTGTGTCTAGACCTCGAGGGGCACCCAACCCACTTCCCGCTCTCATAACAAGTCTGAGGAGCCTGCAAGTCCCATTCATTCCACGCGCATTTGCTCCTCTGCATCCCCAGCTCTCCACTTTTGATGTGGATTGGAATAAATCGCTTTTAAATTGCTCAGAGACACTGAGGAAGGAGTTAGAGGCAGAAAGGGTTATAAATGCAAAGCCTGACTAGTCTTTAGTGTCATTATTCCAAAGCCCAAGATTCATTCATTTCACTGCCTGCTGCTGTGTTCTGGGTATATGGAGAGGCTCAGAGATACACTGCCTCATTTTCATCGCATTTACCAACTGTTTTAGCCGTAATTCTACTTGGAGAGCTTTCATATGTGCTAGTCAGAGGAACAAGCAATACAAAATGGGATCAGTGACATCCTCTGAAGGTACCAGTTTTTCAAGGATAAATAGTTGCTCTTGCACTCAAAACTCCAATGTAATCCTTGGTTCCTGGGCAATATCTTATATCATGGCCCAGACCTTCCAGACCCCCTCTCTGCTCCTCCCCAAATATCAGGGACCCCAGCTTCGGCCTATTTCCCATTGTCTAATTAGGTAAGTGGATGGTCAGTAAGGAAGGGTTCTTTTAAGATTTACAAAGCTGAGTAAGACATTCATGCGGCTAGGTTAACACAAGCATGTGAGACAGTGACGGCGGAGAACCAGGGCTGCCAAATGTACTTTTAAAGGAGCTTGAGCTGTTTCCACATTCTGATTCGGGGGAAAGTAAAATGAGGCAAAAACACTACCGCCAAAGAGCCCTGACATTCTAATGCACCCAAGTGTCCTCCTAAGACAGAAGGTGAATGCAAAGTCAACAGTACAAACCAGTGAGCACACTTCACTCTGGAATGGCCCCCGTCATCAGCCTGCAGATGACCTTGTATGGAAATAAAATCTTAAGCAAACCAGATCTTTGGCCAAGAAGAGAAATCTATCAAATGAATGTATTCACGGCACCACATGCATGACTTGGGAGGCAGCAATGTTCAGACGTAGAAAGGAGATGCAGATTCTTTCAGCTGGTGAGTATCCACTGAATATTCTTATGTTCATGTGTTTATTCATTAGGATGGTTCATGGAGGGCCTAGCAGAGCTTTCATTTGCTACCCCCACACCAAAAATAAATTCCTGAGCCATGGTTATCTCCAGGGAGACCTCAGTGACTGCGGATAAGCCCAGCTCCGTAGTCTTGTTTCCTCCTGTTTAGAATAAAGTTCATAGTGATACCTGCCCTGCCTGCCTCTGCTTACCTATGAGAAGCAAACAGGACAGGCTTTGTGAGTATGCTTTCCCACACTGATGCATCCTACACACGGATCAGAAATGCTGTGATGCCACAGATGCGCGTCCACCCAGCCTCTGTCCTCTACCCTGGAAATGAAAGTGCAGCCAGCAGGGACCAGCGCTGAGCAATTCACTGTTGCTAATGTGCTTCCCTCGGCCTGAAGAAACATTTGGGCAGAGAGCAGGTTTCTTTCTTTGCTCTTGTATCCTGTGTGTGATGCCTGACATGCAAGAGCTGCTTGAGACATGTGTGTAAAATTCACAGAGAAGAGTTTATTTTTTTACTATTTTGTTTGTAAAATTGGGGTGTAGTTGCTTTATAATGTTGTGTTAGTTTCTGCTGTACAGCAAGTGAATCAGCTATATGGGTGTGCATATCCCTTTCCTCTCGGACCCCCCACCCCCCACCCCACCGCACTCTCTAGGTCATCACCGAGCACGGGGCTGAACTCCTTGTTGCTACACTGCAGGTTCCCACTAGCTATTTCACACACGGTAGTGTCTGTATGTTAATCCCAACCTCCCAATCATCCCATCCCCACTTCCCATCCAACATGCTCACGTGTCCATTCTCTACATCTATATCTCTATTCCTGCCCTGCCAGATAGATTCATCTGTACCATTTTTCTAACTTCTACATATATGTGTTAATTAATAAGGATGATTTTCATATGTATTGCAATTATCTAACAATTCTGTGGTTACTGAATATTCTGCGGTTTCAATTCTTTTATTATTCTAAACAATTTACTGTAGCCTGATGTATCTGTCTTATACCTGTGTGTTCAATACTATAAGCCTTTAATGGACTATAGTATTTTACTTAAAGAATGTGCAGCATTTTTAGGCAGCCTTCAGGAATCTATGTTATAAATTTGTGAAAAGGTAGTCTATATCTCGCTCAAAAAATGAGAAAAGTATGAACACTGACAGACTATATAATATCTGTGGAGTCATTTTGGCTGTAACCTTTAAAACTAAAAACGTATATACCCTTTAGCCCAGCAATTTCTGATAGGGAAAGATTTTCAAGATATATTTATACATGTACATAAACACACATATACATTTATTCTGGATATTTTCAATACTAAACATGTTGGATTAAAAAAAAAGATTAATAAACATGAGGAATACATCAAAGTGCCAGCCAAGCCTTAGCCGTTCAACAATGATCTATTTGCAGGTCCCCTAACTTCCCTGGATGCATCCAGGAAGGACAGAGACTGCCAAGTGGATGCCCTTATGGTGTCAAAACCATGCTTATCATGCCACAAAAACGCCCTCAATTAGAGGCATTTCCATGGCTCTTCCATCTATCCTCACACATAAACTGAATTCTACATCTGTGATGATCCGACCCTCAGCTCCTTGTCAAATTTTATCTTCCACTATTTCCCGACAGAGACTCACTGGGTTGGTCTCTTGGCTCTTCTGAATGTATCATCTCCACCTTTGCAATGTGACTCACTCCTGTTTGTGCCAAATGCCAGGCGCGTCCACACCCCACCCATCTTTCATCTCTCACACCTTTCATGACGCTTCCTCTGCTCCTTGAGCCCCAGAGACTCTCCCCTTATCTGAACTTCTCCGTTGCCCAGTACAAACTTTTGAACAAACAAATGTGATGAAACACTAACAGAGGTGCCTGGGGAGGTGGGGGCGTTACGCACTGCAGGCTTGCTGAGAAAGCTGCTGCTCTCTGAGAAAGTGTGACAGCCTCACCTTTCCTGCTTGTCACTGTGTCTCCAGCCCCTTGCTTAATGGCTGGCACAAAGCAGGTCCTCAGCAGATAAACCTTCAATGGTAGCAACCTCCTTCCACAATTTGCTACCTTTTAAGCTATACCTGGTTTAAAGTATCACTACCCAGAGATGACCAGAAGATCAATACACCAATGAAAATAAAGCATGGAAGATGTTGATCCCATTTTCAACACCAACAGAAAAAAGCCTCCGCCCAACATCATGGATGCATTTTTATAACAACGATAAACTCACCTTGGTTTCTCGGAGAAGAAACTGCAAGTCTCGTCCGCTGAGGATCCCGTGGTTTTTCACGTAACTAGGAATGTTCTTCGTGCTGGAGCCGTAAACAGTCGCGTGTACTTCTGTGTATGTGTGGATGATGTCCAAGTAGACCTTCTTATTCTAAAGAGGGGACACAAGGAGAAGGCGTTTCTCTTTTCATTCTCATAGAAACCTGTCTCATGGCTGGAGACCACAAAGACAGGAGTTCTTCACATGGAGACTGCACAAATTTGGCAATCCAACTCGTAAAACTTCTTTTAAAAGTAATCTGGCTGGATTTTAAGGGCAAAAACAGTCACATGGGTGCTGTATAACTTTGCAAGAAGAAATATATTATACAGTGACATACTACTGAATACCAACGATGGCTCAAGGCTGACTGCTCTGAAGTACTGTCCTTGCCTTGCAGATTACCAGATCCAACACTTTGCTCTTGGCTTGTCTTCCTTATGAGGGAGGAAGTTTGGGGGAAGGAAAGCACAGAGGAGGCAGTCAGTTGGACTGGAATACTTATCTGGAGATGGTAAGCTGTCCCCGAGGAACACAAACATCCCCAGCTCTTGCCAGTATTTCTAGTGATGATTAACTCGTGTTTTCAGAACTGGATCCCACCTAATTCGGATCATGGGAAAATGAGCGTTTCCCACAGTATACGCTGATTGATTTGGCAGATAGGAGAGATGAGAACACGCAGGTAGACAAAAGGTGGAAGAAAGATTAAATGTAGACTCGGATGAGTCCTGAAACATTCACGAGTAGTCTTACTTTTCTTAGAGGCAAAATAGAACCTCTCGTCTGTTATTTGTGAGCACTGAATTTGAGGTACCTTTTCTAAATCAAAACCACCTGCAAGGAGGAAGCAGGCTCCCTCTCCCTCTTGACGTTTCTGTGTGACTAAGTTATAGAAACTGGATTCTGTGGGTTGTCCTTTTTTTTTTATATATTTGAAAGATTCAAGGTCTGTAATGTTTTCCAGTTGTAGGAGAGTGGGACAAGGTTTTTCCCATTTGAAGCCTGCTTTCACACACTCCAGGCAAGTATAATCATTGCCAGTCTTGTGACTTAGGACCACAAAGGGCCTGGGGTTGTGGCATCCACGGCCACTCAGCCCCTGATGGGAAGCAGCTCTGATGAGAAGCAGCAGCCTTGGGGTGGGACCCGCACTCTGACCTGGGGGGCAGCTCCCGCCACCAAACCAGCATCCTGAGCCCTGTTCAGTGTCTGCCCCCGCTTGACCACTCTGTGAGGATATTACAAAGCACTCAACTCTGGGGGATACATGTTTCAAATCAGGCATCCAGTGTCTTCATGATGGAAAAACAGTACACTTCACAGTCTCTATTTTATGCACCGAAGAAACTTGTGTGGGAATAAGCAAGTCGACTTACGCCCCACTGTATGAATAAAATGAACACTCCAACTGAAAGTCTAATTTCATGCCATGTTTGGTGGGGCCAGAAAATGCTAAATTCATTACTTGAGAGACGTATACCCTTCCATTCATGCAGAGGTGACTAGGAACAGGTTACAAACCATGACTCCCACGCACAGCTTGAGCCAAATGTAGGATCACCCTCCTGGTGTGAGTAAACAGGAGGGGGTCTATGACATAGTTTCTGTGCTAGAGGGACCTGATCACTCCTTCTCAGGGGCTCTCCCCCGCTCTCCCCCAGCCCTTGCTAGATAGGCAGGGGCTTCTGTAACCCTGGCCTACCCACTGCCACTGCTGATGGGCCCAGGTGTGTCTTTCCTGAGGGGGACCCATCCCCAGGCTGCCTGCCAGTCTGGGACAGAGTGGCTGGACTCAGGAAAATGAGCTGAGCCAGTTGGGACCTTCTCTAGGGGGCTTAGAATCCTAGTCACAGAGAGATCATTGCCAGATGGCCAGGGGCTTTCGAGCACCAAGGTCATGTGATATTGGAGTCTGGGCAATTATAGACCAGATACAAGTCAGCTGCCAGTTCTGGGGGGTGGGAGTGGGAAGGGAAACAGGTAAGAGCTGGATGGAGCAAAGAGAAAATAGTAAGAGGGACCCAGAGTGCCTGAGACCTAGACATTCCTCCTGTAANGAGGAGAAGGGGACGACAGAGGATGAGATGGCTGGATGGCATCACTGACTCAATGGACGTGAGTTTGAGTGAACTCCGGGAGTTGGTGATGGACAGGGAGGCCTGGTGTGCTGTGATTCATGGGGTTGCAAAGAGTCAGACACAACTGAGTGACTGAACTGAACTGAACCTTTCAAGCTGACACGACAATGAAGAAATTTCCATCTCATGTTGCCACTTGTTCTGAAGAAATTGAGGGTGAACCACACTATGGATTCCAGGCAAAGGAATTTGAACCACGCATGCTGAGTGCCCTGGCCCACTTCCTCCCAAGTGAATGCCCACCGGGTGCTCAGGGAGCCCAAAGAAGCATCTCTGTAGTCTCCCAACCACTGTTTGAATTTGGGGTCCAAAAATCCAGGTGCCTCCTCACCCTCCCCATCTGTGTTGCCACAGACACTTCCAACTCTTAATGGGTCAGAAAGGGAATGCAGTGCCTGACTTTCCCAGACCAGCATCGCACTGCCCCTTCCCAGTGACTCAGTGGGATCTCAGTGACTAGCATTATCTGCTAGCCAGTTACCAGAATCACACTTGTCATTCCATACATCAGATTAGTCACAAAGTCCTGCTGATTTTGCCTTTGTAATATCAAACTGTCTCCTCCCCTTCAAGCTGCAATCCTTGCTCACCTGGACTGGACTAGGATGAAAACAACCAGTATCTTAACAACCTGCCTCAGGCTCAAAAAGATGACGGAACTTGTCCATGGTCCAGCAGCCCTGGGACGGATTGCAAAAGAATCTATATGGCTTGATGCCATTTTTTAACCATGAAGAGCAGTATTATTCAATGGTATGCATATCAACAATACTTTACATGGATATTTGTAGTTAACTATAAAAATATGCATGGGGATGATAGATACCAAATTCCAGCTATTGATTACTGAGAAGAAAAGGGAGGGTTTGGGGAGGTGGATGGAGCTTCACTGATATTTGAACTATATAATTTTTCTTGTAAAGAAAACTATTGCACAGTATCAACATCTGTAGATCTGGGTGGTGGGTATGTTTTATACATTTCACAATTAAAAGGGAGAAAAATTAAAATGCATGTAATCAACAAAAAATAAAAACCAGTCTGTATGACACTGAGGCTTACACCATTGCCATCTCACATCTCTTGCTGGGCTCCTGTACCTGTACCTGTGAAAGTCGCCTAGTTGTCTCCGACTCTTTGTGACCCTATGGACTATACAGTCCATGGAATTCTCCAGGCCAGAATACTGGAGTGGGTAGCCTTTCCCTTCTTCAGGGGATCTTCCCAACCCAGGGATCAAACCCAGGTCTCCCACATTGCAGGCAGATTCTTTACCAGCTGAGCCACAAGGGAAGCCCAAGAATACTGGAGTGGGTAGCCTACCCCTTCCCCAGTGGATCTTCCCCACTTGGGAATCGAACAGGGGTCTCCTGTATTGCAGGCGGATTCTTTACCAACTGAGCTATTAGGGAAGCCCCCTTGTTGAGCTCAGTTCTTTCCATAAAGAGGTTCAAAAGATCTTCTTTTCTCCTCAATGGATAATGCTATTTTTCGTGTTTAACAAACAAGGATAAATTAGGAGGGTGGCATTAACATATACATACTACTATTTATAAATTAGGTAATTCACAAGAATATACTATATAGTACAGGGAACTCTACTCAATATTCTGTAATAACCTATAGGAAAAGAATCTGAAAAAGAGCAGATATATGTACATGTATAACTGAATCACTTTGCCCAATACCTGAAGCTAATACAACACTGTAAATTGATTATAAGTATAAATAAAAGTTGTTTTTTTAATCTATAAAAATAATATAAAAGTTGTTTAGAAAGAAAGAAGGTGCTGAAGTTCTGTAAGTCAACCATGGTCCTGGCCTACCTTTCTCCACCCATGCAGAGGTCCACAGCAGGGAGGGATATGTGTGCAGGGGGAAGAATATTTTCCAGCAGACCCCTCCCCTCCTGATTTTGGACATTCAGGTTCAAGGTCAAGGTGATACCCCAGAAATAGGGGTCCTGTTGATCCAAGAACTAGGTCAGCATTACTCCTTAGAAAGTTGTCTTCTCTGATTTAAGAGGACAAGGTCAGAGAAAATTACCTCCTCCATAAACCCTATCGGGCTTCCCTGGTGGCTCAGATGATAAAGAATCAACCTGCAATTCAGTAGTCCTTGGTTCAACCCCTGGGTCAGGAAGATCCCTGGAGGAGGGCATGGCAACCCAACCCAGTATTCTTTCCTGGAGAATTCCATGGATCAAGGAGTTCAGGGAGTCGCAAAGAGATGGGCATGACTGAGCGACTAACATTTTCACTTTCTTTCATAAACCCTATTACCTACAAATTTGCTGAGATGTAGTCAGAAGGGGCTTGCACAGTCACCACACTGCAGCATGCCACCATCCCTGTCTCAGGGGTGAGACATGCCTATAAAATGCCCCACCAAGCAGCCTGCAGCCCCTTAAAGCTCTCAGTCTCCAGTTCAATTTAAATTCCCATTAAAAACAACCAATCAAGCTGATTAAAATTTCAATCTACCTAAGCTCATTTAGATCTACCTAAACTCATTAGGGGTCTTCCCTGGTGGCTCAGTAGTAAAAAAAAAAAAAAAAAAATTTGCCTGCAATGCAGGAGACCCCGGTTTGATTCTTGGGTCAGGAAGATCCCTGGAGGAGGGCACGGTAACCCACTCCAGTATTCTTGCCTGAAGAATTTCTTGGACAGAGGAACCTGGCGGGCTACAGTCCACGGTTGCACAGAGTTGGACACGACTGAAGTGACCAAACAGCAGCAGCAGCAAACTCATTAGGAGGCGGGGGAAGGGACAATGCCAAGGAAAGGAGAAGGAAAGAGCACACTGGAGCGGGCTTTCAGTGCATCTTCAGTGGCTGTGATCGCAGCTGAGGCAGCTCTGTTTGCAGAGCTGGTAGGAAGATATTCAGAGGTTTAATAGAGAGCTTCGGGAAAACAATTCAATAAAGCAACACTTGCCCGGGTCCTTAGCAGGAGGAGAGGTAGAAGGCAGAACCACAGAATCAGGAGCCCTTTTCTTCTCCAGCTGGCGATAGGGGTTCTGGAAGGTTCTTTGGCAAATGGCAGTGTTCTGAGCTTTGGGCTGCAGGGACGTTATGTGTGTTTCTCCTCATCAATGCCCTTGCCCCCCAGGGCAGATACGCATACCCCTTCTCCTGGACCCCCTTTCCCCTCATCTACACGGCACTTTGTGTAATAATTCTGCCACCCTGCGCAGAGGTGGCTGGTCCATGAAGAGCACCTGGTGAGTGCTGAGCTGGCGGGCATCCTCCCCAGGAAGGGCTGAGTGGTGTGAAGAGTCATGCTCTCTAGAGCTAAAGCAACCAGTTAGGAAACCAGCTGCTGAAGCCAGTGTGGGTCCCGCCCCATGAAGGTCAGGCTCCAGACGGAGAAGAAGAAAGTCCCCTCACAGAGAAGGCCAAGTGTGAGAGGGGGTATGTCCCGGCGGGGTCATGGTCCTTAGTTCCAGTGACATCTCTGCCCAGTGCATGCCTGCCGCTCCCTGGGTGCTGAGAGTCTCCCAATCCTAAGCTAGGGGAGCTGGGTGTCTGCCATTTCAGTAGAAAGAATTCTGATAGGTACACTTGTGATCAGGTTCCTTATTTTCATCACCTTGGATTTTTAACCATTTTTAAAGTAGTAGCTTCCTCTTCTTCCCTGACAAATATAGGAATTGGATTATTCCATGACTTTATGAATGAGTATTCAATGATGAATCATATATTTTCTTTAGGAAACTTCAAGTCTATAGGGTATGCCTAGCTCCATACTAGCCATGGAAGCCCTTTACTGACTGCTGTGCTTAGTCACTCAGTCGTGTCCTGCTCTTTACCACCCCACGGACTGTGTCCCACCAGGCTCCTCTGTCCATGCCATTCTCCACTCAAGAATACTGGACTGGGTTGCCATGCTCACCTACAGGAGATCTTCCCAACCCAGGGATTGAACCTAGGTCTCTCGCATTACAGGTGGATTCTTTACCATTTGTGACCCCAGGGAAGCCCAAGAACACTGGAGTGGGTAGCCTATCCCTTTCCAGTGGGATCTTCCCCAATCCAGGAATTGATCCGGGGTCTCCTGCATTGCAGGGGGGTTCTTTAACAACTGAGCTACCAGGGAAGCCCCTACTGACTGCTGCTGTGATGTATCTCCTTGAAAGGTCAGGGAGGGGCTTGTTGATTCTACTGAATGATCTTGCACATCTTTCTCTACACTGGCCCCCTCAAATCACTCTGGCATCCATCCCCTCCTTCCTGGACTGATGTGACAGTCTCTGAGAGGAGCTCAGTGTCTGGTGACACCCCTTATGGACCTCTCAGATTCCCCAGACTGCCTGCTCTTCTTTCTCTTTCTCAGCTCAAGCTCACAAACACAAGGCTGCCCTCTGCTGCCAGACTGGGAAGAAGCTACACCAGGGGTGGGTGGGGGGCTAGGTTGTGGAGGCCCCCATCCCAGAACAGCATTCCGGAAGTAAGGGACACCAGTTCCCTGTGATGTGAGCCAAGAAGCAGGAGCGAGCCTCTTTCCTCTCTTCTACAGGCTATGCCAAAGGAAGAGTCAGCCCCTCCCTGCAGACCTTAACGGGCGTCTAGAGTGCCCAGTGGCTCCTGGTAAAGCAGAACAGGTACTACTTCAGGTAGTAATACTTCAACCTTTGCTGCAGGCCCTGCTTTCTGTAAGCTCTGGGTTAAGGCACTGTTTCTAGGATCCCAACCCTTCAATCCACCCTTCCCAGGGCCACAGTTTTCAAAACTGAAGATTTAGTCCCCCTGTATAAAAGTTTTCAAAGGTGAAAGACCATCTCCCCAGCTCTGCACACATGGGGATCTTCACCAACTGGGTTTCTAGGGGCTCTGCAGCTCACTGCTGGCCACGCCCTCTCTTCCCTTGCTTAAGGTCCACCTACACTTATCCTGTATTCCCAAACCTCTCATGCTCTTGTGCCTGCGTCTGACCTGTCATGGCCTTCCCCGAAGACACCGTTCTTCCCTCCCTACTTTTCTCTCCTGAATGGATTCTTCCCCCTCTTCCTGGGGTCGCAGAGGCGAGGTCAGCTGCTACCTCCTCTGAGCCCTTGATCTTCCTTTGGACTGCACTGTAGGTGTCCACCCAGCGGGTGTGCGAATGTCGGGGAAGGACACTATAGGCCCCACGTCTGTAGGTGTGGCAGAGTAGATGCTCCGGAAACCAGGGCAGCTGCATGAGGAAGACTGGGGGAGTGCAGGAAACACAAGACATTTGCGGGAAGAGATGTCTCGGGGCCAAGTTCTTCTATATCAAAGCCTGCTCTCAGACAATGAGCTTAATGTCTGTGACTTTACCTAAGGGTGTATTTGAATCAAAATAAAATAAAAAGAGAGCTGCAAACCTTAAATGATATATTTCATGGTTGATTCATCTTCCTTTTCACGTAGCAATCAAGTATGAGGTTCTCACTTAGGAGCTATGAGGTCAAAGAAAGGGAGGGAGCGAGAGAGAGAGACAAAAAGAAACGACCTCATCTGCCTGTTACTGGAGTGAAAAATTCAACAAAGATTCTTTTATTCCAAGATTAGAAGTCGAGTTCTAAAATGCAAATCTCTGTGAATTTCAGCAGTGAAGCAGAAACAATTTACATCACAAAATAAGTAAGTCCTTGGCTTTTTTTTTTGGTGAGTCCTTGGCTCGTTTATTTCCAGTAGCTTCCCAAGGTGAAGGTGTGTGTGTGGGGGGGGGGGGGGGGGGCGGGGGGG
>SJYV01016613.1:888291-931648 GCA_006410875.1 Neotragus pygmaeus | reverse complement strand
TGGGGAGCGGGAGGAGTCCGTGCTCTGTCCCACTCAGGCCACCAGGGCTCTTGAAGACTCCAGGAGGCTAAGATTCTTAAAGCCTACCCACCTCTGACTCCTCTCCGAATCCTTACCTCTCTGGGAGACAAGATGATGCTCAATGATTAAAGGGGAATAATAATAAGAGGAATCTTCTCTTGTCTCCAGTCTGGCTAGTGGTCCAGCTATGGGCCCACAGGTAATTAAAAGGGGGTCTGTTTTCTTTGGCTGTAGCGGATTCTATACTTACTCTTTTTATTTTTATTTTATATTGAAGTACAATTGACTTACAATGTTTTGTTAGTTTCAGGTAAATATCAGAGTGATTTAGTTTTATATACACACACACATACATATTTATATGTATATATACATATATCTATTTTTTTCAAATTCTTTTCCTACTTAGATTATTACAGAATATTGAACACAGGTCCTGTGGTATACAGTAGATCCTTGTTGGTTATCTATTTTAAATATTTATTCTTGACTGGGCCTTTCTTCGTATAAATTACCACTCACCTAGAGCAGCAGGTGCAATAGCTGGTCGTGAATAGTCTGCCCTGAAGTATGACATGAGTGGTTCTCTTATTTATCTTTGAGTTTGGGATGGAGTGAAAAGGAAGAATTTTCAGGAGCCCTTGACTTATTATACTTACAATACTTTGGCCACCGGATGCAAAGAACTGACTCATTTGTAAAGACCCTGATGTTGGGAAACATTGAAGGCGGGAGGAGAAGGGGCCGACAGAAGGTGAGATGGTTGAATGGCATCACTGACTCAACGGACAGGAGTTTGAGTAAACTCAAGAGAGTTGGTGATGGACAGGAAGGGCTGGTGTACTGTAGTCCATGGGGTTGCAAAGAGTCAGACACGACTGAGCGACTGAACTAAACTGACTTATTATTCTCTACTAACTGATCAGGTGAAGAATTTGGACTCTAGCTTAAAAAAAGAAGAGATTTCTAAGGCTAAATATATGAGTAATGGAGTCAGAGCCGTCAGTTCTGTTTTTGCAACCTGATGGATCTATAAACGGGATAGTATCACCTCCCAGTTCTATCAGACACCCACTAACTGCTTAGCTAGAAATGGGAATAATGAAATGTACGCAAAAGCTGTTTAAAAATGTATTCTTAGTGTAAAACAGAGTGCAGATACCCTGAGCCATCCAATGGGACAAACAAGTGCTGAGTCTGGAGATGGTTAGAGCCTTCACACCACTGGCCACACCCAGAGCAAACTGTTCTCTGGGAACAGCGGGTTAGTTGCTAGGCTTCCCTGTTCTCAGCACTTTTTTGTTTCTGGGATTTCTCTGCCTTTGCACTAGAGCTTTCTGCTACTTAACGAATGCCTTTTAAAGGACCCTGGGGACTCGCTAGCCAGTTTGTGAAAACAAGAAGCCCTTTGACACGACCTCCTTTCTGCTTTGAGATAGGCAGGAGGTCTTCAAATTGTAAAACTGGCTTGTTTCCTCACCAGTGCAGATGGAGTCACTTAGGGATAATATTACCCCTCACTCAGCTCCAGCCCGAGAAAAACAAAGCCCCCCAGCTATGCAATTGTGCTCAGAAAACAGGCTGAAAGGTTGAAAACAGACCGCTGCAGCCTAGATGTGTCACCTGGCTCCTTCAGGAGCTCTGCTAATCAGTAACTGGCGGAAAGACCGGCCGGTGGCAGAGAGCTATCAGGAGGGAAGGTTAGAAAACCAAGAGGCTGCCTGGCAACATGGAGCTGCCTTTTTTATGGAACTTCCACACGATCAGGGACTTGTGGATGGAACGGACTTGCCCCGAGAGATGCATCCACTCCTGACAAAGTGGAGGCAATGTTACCCTGTGGGTTTTGGCTGGCGACCAGCAATCAGATGCTGTCTGAGGGCAAAGGAGACTTGGCTGACAAAGGAGTATTCTGTGTGTCTCCAGGGAAGGCTTTGGAGTGCTGGGGCTGGGTGCTGCCTCAGCAGAGCAGCAGGACACGCCCGGCAGCTGTGACCGTGTGAATGTGGGCTCGCCCTCTCAATTACACCGAGGCCCCAAAGGCCGGCTGTTGAACAGGGGCACTATACATCTCTCAAAGTGAGCAGCCAGCCTACATCCCCACACNCAGGACACGCCCGGCAGCTGTGACCGTGTGAATGTGGGCTCGCCCTCTCAATTACACCGAGGCCCCAAAGGCCGGCTGTTGAACAGGGGCACTATACATCTCTCAAAGTGAGCAGCCAGCCTACATCCCCACACTCTGAGAGGTAAGAAGGGAGGTTGTCCTGGGGGAGCTGTGGACTTGTTTCCCTCTGCTACCTAAGCTGGTGAGAAGGGCCTTGAGGGGACTTCTTTGCAGAGCTTCATTGCACCCCTGGGAATTTCTGAGGCACACAGATCAGTGCCAGACCCAAAGCCTGTAATGCCTCATAGATGGAGACTGAGGTCAAGAGGATGCCCGGAAGGAGGATTCCTGAGCAGAGTCCGCGTGTGCATCAGCAGGAGCTCCCACAATTTTTCAAAGGAACAGATGCTGTTTTCTCTTGATGCAGGTGTGAATCCCACAGAAGGGTGCCCAACTGGGTCCCACTGGGCAGAGCTCTGTAAAAGGGGCCACAGGCAGTGTGGGCTACCAGAGACTGGTGCCAAGAGGGAGCCACATGAGCAGTCCAAGGGGGGCATTGCCAGTGATGTGTGTGTGTGGGGACACAGACAAGTGAGGAAGGGCCACACCGTCATTCTACCACGCACACTGGCAGCAAGGCCATGGCCCAGGGACTCAAGATCCCTTTATTTAATGACAGGAACAGAGGAAGGCAAGAGGAACCAGGCCAGACGGTCCTGAGCAGGGAAAGTGCACATGGAGGGAAAAGGTGGGTGGCAGGTCGCACAGTCAAGAGAAGGAAGTGGTCGACTTTTCCTCAATGTTCTCTTGCTTTGCAAAAGTCCAGGGATGGAAAGCTTCCTCATCAATGACACTCTCACCCTACAGCAACTGTCAACTGCAAACATCACACAGGAATTTCCTCCCCTCTCTCTAGATTGTGAGTTTCTCAAGTTCACCCCAAAGGAAAGTCTTGAGTGAGGCCAGGCAAGGCTATTCAGAATGAAGTGTTTAGGAGGCAGGACACCTAGGTATAAGCTTAGCTCTTCTGGAATGACTGAGAGAAGCCTGAACAACCTACTTTATCTACTGTAACATCAAATTCCTCAGTTTTAAAATGAGGGAGCCAATGGTTTGAAGGTCCTTTGAGCCCTAAAGTTGCAAGATTTTTAAGTTTATGACTTAAAGCACCTTCCTCTCTGCTTTCCCAGGGGTGATACCTAT
The DNA here is from genome assembly GCA_006410875.1 of Neotragus pygmaeus. Lineage (NCBI taxonomy): Eukaryota > Metazoa > Chordata > Mammalia > Artiodactyla > Bovidae > Neotragus > Neotragus pygmaeus. The sequence continues at coordinate 928,317 of SJYV01016613.1, read as the reverse complement.
TCGTCTGCAAAGGAAAGGAGGTATGGTGGCTGCTGGCGGCCAACTGGGTCCCCCTTCCTCACTGTCCCACCATCCCTGGGTGTTTGGCTCTGACCATTAACCTCACAACTACCCTATCTCTAGAGAGCAGCTCTGCACTGAAGGCCAGAGGCTGTCAAGGGTTCCAAAAGGCAGACCTCTTGTCACAAGGTGGGTCACTTCTCCAATAACTCACTCCCCACCAAAGAATCAGACCGAGGCTGGTCTCTAGCTGAAAACCCTCAGTATCTCCAGACCACCTGACACCTGAAGGGGACCATTTGTTAACACCCTCTCCTCTGGATCAAAGATTATTTTCAGTAATAACCATGAAATGAAATAAATAGTAATAATGGTCAGAAAAGAAACAGAAACTGTGAATATTTCCTTTTCTGAACTTTGTATATAAGATCTATATAATCATGTCAATTAAGAATAAAAATATGACCATGCACAAAAACAAGTGATAGATTTTACTTTTAAATCACTTACTGTATTTTCTATTTGTTGTTGTTCAGTTGCTAAGTTGTGTCCAACTCTTTGCAGTCCCACGGACTGAAGCATACCAGGTTTCCCTGTCCTTCACTATCTCCCAGAGTTGCTCAAACTCATGTCCATTGAGTTTGCGATGTTATCTAACCATCTCATCCTCTCTTACCTCCTTCTCCTCCTGCCCTCAATCTTTCCCAGTATCAGGCTCTTTTCCCATGAGTCGCCTCTTTGCATCAGGTGGCCGAAATACTGGAGTTTTGGCTTCAGCTTCAGCCCTTTCAATGAATATTCAGGGTTGATTTCTTTTAGGATTGACTGGTTTGATCTCCTTACAGGAAAAAAAAACCTCTCTGCTGGTCCCTCTCAGTTACAAATAACAACATGACATTTTCTGTTTTCCAGTGGCAGCTTGTGTGGATCTGTCACTGACTCCACTAAGACTGGTGCTTTTCATATCGTCATGTTACAGTGTAGCCACATCTGTCCACCTAACTTTACTCACAGTTTATACAGAAACACTTCTTATTACTTTCAAAAAGTTTCTTTCACATGAAGTAGGATACATGAATAAGCACATACAAGGTAACTGGCGGAATTCACACCTAACCTGGATGTACACAGGATGAAAGGAAATTGCTTTCCTGCAATTTCTGACTTTCCCACATTACAGAGGGGCGGTGGGCGTGGGGGGAACTACCTGTCTCCAAAATCACACGGGGCAGCCCTGGAGGGTACACTTCCAATGCAGTGATCATGTAGCGATCTGGGAGGTGGAATAACAGAGACAGCCCTCTTTGGCTGGGAAAGCAGGAAGGGAATGTAGCATATGACGCACATCTGTGGGAGAGTGCACACTTGCATCCTTCATTCTAAACAGCGAGGGTTTCCCACGGGCCTCACTGTCTTGCGAGCCTCTCCCAGCTCTGAATGAGAAAGAAAGCTCCAGTTGCCGAACCACACACACCAAGACAGGGTTTACACTGCACTGAATACATGTGTGCTGCTTCCTGGACCTTGTGAAGATGGGAGTGGGAGGGGCCACAGGAAGATGGGCTCTATTAATTTAATTCTGAGTTATACAACCACAAGACCAGGCTGCTGCGTTGTACACAAACAGCAACACACAGTCTGGGACTGAAAAGTTTCCTTTAGGGAAAAAAAAAAGCCTCATTTATGGTTGCACAGATTTTCAGAGAATTAATAAAACGATTTGATTCTGGAGTAGTACTTGGAGGTATCTTCTCTTTGAAGCCTTAATGAATAATTAAAGCACCCTACTGGGGAGACCAAGACAACCATACAGATCAGGCAGGTCACAAATGTGGCCAGCGGTGCTGTCCCAGATCCTGCCTGCGAAGCCTGCACAGGAGGGAGACATTCCTGAATAAGACATAATTACATGTCCAGGAGGCTCTCACTGTTAGGCCGGTTACGTGTTGGGTGATGAACAACACTGCTTCAAAAACACTAAGGGCTTTTTGAAGATCCTTACGCTTGGGGTTCTTACCAGCAATTGGCACTCAGCGTAAACGCCATCTCCCAGAATGGATGGCAGACGTGGGCCACCTGTCCCAGCCTTGTTTCATTATTCGGAGTAAGGAGGGGAGGGGACCGCTGTCTGCCTGTGGACAGCCTTTCCATGGGCAGGCCAGCCCCTACCCTGATCTGAAGTCATTTGGTCCCTTCTGGGGACCCACCCACACTTGTGTAAAATTTAGTAGGCAGTTTGGGGTCAAGAAAGAAGCAATCTGGGCTTTTATGCCAGCTCTGTAACTAACTTCTTGTGGGACCTCTGGCAAGTTCCCAAGCTTGGTTTTCTTATCTGTAAAATAAGGCAACAGCAAAGCTGCCCTATGATCTCCTAGGAGCATCTGCAGAAACAAATGACTCTTATCACTACATGACAGGGTCACAATTCCTACCATATTATCTGACACACAGGCAGAGTCATGCACCCCACTTTCCACAGGCCTCTGAAAGAACACCCACGCTTTGTCCAGGTAGAGACCAGGCACCCCACTGACCCTGAGGATGCAGTGCCTCCCTGTGGAACAGGACAGATCCTTCACTCACAGATGGGCCTTTTGTCCTTGATACTAGGCCCATGATGGAGGCGATCTCACCTCTAGGTGGGTCTTCACAGGCTCGCTTCCACTGCAGTTTCAAATTTCTAGGCTTAAGCTCTGCTGCGGCAGGGCTGTGCTTGTTAAATTTTCTCTCCAAGGCATACAGCCCAGCACCATATGCATTAATACCCAGGAATTCATGATGATAGATGTGTCAGTTGGTAATAATGTGCATAATCTCTCCCCTCTGAATAGCAAGTGTCAACACATCTTTGTTGTAAAGGCTGGGACCTGACATGTGATAAACCAGGCCATTTAAAACACAAGACTCTCTCTCTCAGACCCTTTCCTTGTCCTGCTCCAATCAAACCAAGAATAACCGTCCCGATTCCAGGCACAGGCATAATACCCTGTGCTTTTTGGAGAAGTGAGAGCATACAGATTCTGACTTTGGCATAGCAGAGAATGTTCCCTTTGATGATGGCTAACCACTGGTCTTTAAGTGAAGGACTGATTTTTAAGAGAGAAGCTAAAAATACTCTTTTCCACTCCTTGAAGTAAATCACATGTCTCTTGAAATCTCTTCCCTTCATTCCTCACTTTCTGAAAACATGAAGTTAGCAAAATACAAGTGATTAGCCTAATCACACACATTTGAATCTAAAATGCCACAAATAAATATATTTAGAAATGAAAAACAGCCAAAGTGTCTAATTTAGAAGCAAGAGTTTGAAAACAGAAACAATTAAAATACACTGGGAATACAAAGCTGAGGTCTCACGCTTGCCCATCACTTTGGAAACTCCTTCAGGCTTTCTATAACCCCCTCTCTCCCCTCAGTTCACACCTCTTCCCCTACCTCTCACACATTTCCAAAGATCTGCCACCAAACCAGCACTCATCACAACCTGCCCAAGGGAGGCACAGGGAAAGTGGGGAGAGACCAGGGGTCAGGAGACCTGGGTTTCATCCTGTGTTTGGCCATTTACCNAGGGGGCTTTGGGGTTGGGGGGGAACACGTGTATACCTGTATATATCGATTTATGTCGATGTATGGCAAAACCCACTACAATGTCATAGGGTAATTATCCTCCAATTAAAATAAATTAATTAAATAATAAAAAAGAAGTTGCTCAACGTGCATCTGTAAAAATAAACAGTCAGGAGTCCAAAAGGCAAAGACCTCTGGGGTCTGACACGGGACACAGAGCAGCACAAGTCTGAGGATTGGTGTAACTGATACTGAAAAAGGGGTGTTTATCCAGCAAAAGAAACTGAGCAAAATGGTGGGAAGTGGCCTACTTCAGGGGAGACCTGGCCCACAAATAACTTAATGTTCTAAAGGAACTGTGCACTGACTATTTTAACAGAAATCAGTGACCACTATCATAGATTGGGGGGGTTGGTGATAGAAGTTTCACATATTATAATACNGGTGGGAAGTGGCCTACTTCAGGGGAGACCTGGCCCACAAATAACTTAATGTTCTAAAGGAACTGTGCACTGACTATTTTAACAGAAATCAGTGACCACTATCATAGATTGGGGGGGTTGGTGATAGAAGTTTCACATATTATAATACATATCATGTAGCTTCACTTTGGCCTCGGCAGTAGTCACATTATTTCATGTATGAGTGGACATAAGGTCAGACTCAAGTCCTTCAAGAAGTTCCACTTTTGAAATGGCTATGGGGCCCTGCCTGTGATTATGGGGCCCTATGATTCAAAATAAAGTTTCACTTCTGAAGACAGTACAATTTTTTATGTTGAAAATAATCTCTTACTGTATTTATTGATTTTAAAAATTAGTTAAATTTTGCCTTTGAGATATGGTTTGTCCAGAGGTTACCACTGCCTCACTGGAACTTCATACAGTATCTACCCTGATGAAGTGTACACCCAAAGTGGGATGCGCAAGAAGATCCAGTGGGAAGTAAGACCAAAAAAAAGGTGAAAATGTTTGTAGTTTTCAAGGTTTTCAGAGTACACATAACATTATTATAGTCTTGTTCATTTTTTATCAATATATTAACATCCATAGACTGACAGGGGGAGGGGGTGGTCTTGCTCAAATTTTTTTTTTCATTGACATGGCTGTAACAATTAAAATCAAGCTGGAGGCCAAGGAGCAATCCAGCCCTGAAGAGATGGTTGCAAATAACCACTTTCCTACTGAGAAAAAAATCTGGCAAGTCAAATTTTCCTAGAAGGAATGGTTGGGAAAAGCTGATAAACCACATGAATGCCTCATCGGTCTTGGTCATTTGCAGTTCTCAATTTAGAAAGAGGAAACATAAATGAATGGCATGGTCTTCCAAATCCCAGCAGAATGTGAAAAAGGGAAAGTGAATGTCCTCCTTAAAAAGGTTCAGAAGAGGAGGCCTTTGATCTGTGTCCTAGACAGGATTTCTGAGCTCAGGGCTATATGGCTTCCCCACAAGGGAGTTACCTAACACCCACTTAGGTATAAACAGAAATATTCCACATTAACTGTAGGAACAGCTTGCCATATTCCACATTAGTTCTGATTCATATTTATTCAGGTCACCTTCACACACCATTAACTCAGTTACTCACCATTAGATACCATATGTGCACCACTGTGGGCCTCTGGGTCTCCAGCAAAAAAATCAATCACCAGGGAACCTATCTAGCTGGTAGGTCTGAAAGTTCAGCTGGTGAAGCATATGGACATAGCACAGGGCTAAGGCTTAACGCCACTTAAAAACATTAAAGTGAGAAAGCTTTAAAAAAGGAGAAAATCTGGAAAAGGCAGAGGGTGCCAGCACAGTGCAGATGTTAGCCCAGGCTCTTAGAGGAATTTTCAGATGTTCCCAAACTGAGCATTCACGAAACTTAAATAGGCTGAATTTAAAAGTCAATATAATATTAGTAGGAATAACTTTGGCAGACTGAAAAACATCTAATATATTTAAATTAAGTGAGTTTGTAAAAACACTTAATTAGAAAATCACCATTTGCAAGCACTGATGAACTAATGGATCGAGGCAATGATTCTTAATAGCTGAGAACATCAAGAAAAACAAGATAAACAGACTTCTGTACCCCCTGAGGGTGGTCCCCCACCATACCTCCAAAATAGGCTTCCAAAGAGTCAAACCTGAATTTGATCAAGCTGGAATCTCTTATCTACCGATTTCAGAAAAAAGAGTAGGGAGAGAAAGATGGCAAATCACACCATGAGTATGCAATTAATAAAATTCAGACTGTGGAAATCTACAGGATAAATAACCCAATTTCTTCAACAAATGAACCTCCATTAAGAGACTTATATAGAACATACCCAATCATAATGTGTGGATCTTATTTGCATCCTGACTGAATAAACTCAAAAAGATTATGAGTGTAGTCTAAGAAATCTGCACACTGTGTATTCAATGTTAAGAACTTAATAATTATTTTCAGGGGTGATAATGGTACTGTGGTTAAACTGTTTTGAGACTTGATAGAGGTACACAATGAAATATGTAGGGATGAAATAATGAAATGTTTTGGATTGCTTCAAAATAATCTGGGGGTGGGGGACAAAGAGGAAATATGGCTGGCCATGAGTTGATAACTGGTGAAGCTGGGTGAGGGGCTCGTTATGGTAATCTTTTACTAGATATTCTCCATGATAATATACACAAGTCATCCTACTTTATTCTGAGAAAAGCTTTCAAACACTCAGAAGTGTTCAAATGTTTTTTCTTTTTTTTTTGCTGTCCAAGGTAACGAGTTTGATGTTTCCTAATTTCTCATCACTCAGATTGCTGTAATCACAGGATTGATTGTACGTAGGGGAATAATCCTGATTCTTCAACAGTCACCTAATCAGTCACCTTATCTTGGGGATTTCCAGGCAAGTTATCCACTCACAGACATGTTATTTCTTCTGGCTCTGGAGCTCTCAGGTACATACTGAATACAAATTCTCCCCGTCTACGAGTAGGCTCCTTCCTCCCAATATTCCTGGTCCTTCTCATTCTTCTTCAGCAGACAGCTGTTGAGGACTGGGTCAGGATGAATGTGATCCCTCCCTCGCCCTCCAGCATGAGGTTAAAAGACCTTGCCAGCTGCTTTGTGCTCTGCTGAATGGGACTCCTAGTAGCCACATCAGTGGGCGTGGTGCGCCGTGTGCTGGGCTCTCAGTCTGTGCTGACTTTTCATGCAGCATTTCAGTTAATCCTCACAACCACCTCAGGAGGAAGGGATTGCTGTTGCCCCCTACAGATGGACAAACTGAGGCTCAGAGAGACCAAGACACCTGCCTAAGGTCACCCTGCAAATTACATGGCAGAATCAGGATTGGAACAAAGCTCTTCACCATCACTCTATGAAAGTGAGTGTCTCTGACAGCTTATTTAGTAAAGAGACTCTATCACACGTATCTTTTTTTTCTGGCCAAGTGCTCTTTGACATAGTCCTGTTGGGGCAACATCTTTATTGTCCTTTATTTTTACCTTTACCCCAACTTTAGTTTATCTTGAGACGTTGTCCTACACAGGCATATTTCCTGGGCATCCTCCCTACCCTTCATTTAATACAGAGATTAGCTCAGCACATATCCCTCTGGTGGTAGAGACAGCTGGTAGTTACACTCTTCTTATGAACAGAACTCCACTTCTATTTAGGGCAAAAATAGTTCCAGATAAAAGGTCACATTTCTCAGTCTCCTTGGCAATTAGGGTAGGTCGGGACTGTGTACAACTCTCAAGAAAACCCTGAAGAGGGCTGCCTCACCTAATGGGAAGGGAATTTGGGGAGAATGGACACATGTACATGTATGGCTGAGTCCCTTCACTATCCACCTGAAACTACCACAACATAGTTAATCAGCTAGACCCCAATCCAAAATAAACAGTTAAAATAAAGAGGGCTGCCTCCCCAGAGACGTTTCCTTTCTATCCTTCCCTCTTTCTCTTGCATCCTAAGTGGACTGAGGACCTAATGGTTGGAGTTTCAGCATCCATACTGGATCAAAAGATAAATTTGAGGATGGGTGGGCTTCCTCCATGGCTCAGCAGTAAAGAATCTGCCTGCAAGGCAGGAGATGCATGACGACCCACTCCAGTATTCTTGTCTGGAGAATCCCATGGAGAGAGGAGCCCGGCGGGCTGCAGTCCACAGGGTTGCAAAGAGTTGGACACTGCTGAAGCAGCTGAGCACACATGCATGGATGCACATCATTATGGCAGAATAGAAAGATGAAAATAGGCTGGATCCCAGATGACAGGCCACTAAGCAACCCTGAGTTGCCTGTCTTTCTCAAATAAGAGAAAATAAAACCCTTAATTTATTTGTGAAATTATTTGTGTCTGTGTGACCTAATATTCACATTTGAAAGCAGTTCCAAATTTAGTTAACACAACCACCCATCGCAACACTCCAATTTGGGGAAACTTTAATGCCAGCATTTTATCTATGCAGTTACTCATTTGACTGGCATTTCTTCTAACACCACTGAGGTCACTCTTCCCTTTTGCATTTTCCATCAATGGCTTGTTCAAACATTTCATATTTTGCCTCTGATAGCTGCTTAAACCCTGACACTTAACTGGCTCTCGACAGTCTGGTCACAAGCTAATTCTGCACATTTAGAAATAACCCATTATTTTACTTTGCCTCAAATTTTTGCTCTGACACCCTTTTGAGGATTTCTGCCAGCATACCAAAATGCTCCCAGTGCTTACTATTATGTGATTCTGGCGGATAACAAGGTGCTCCTTACACCTTATCTCGCCTTCCACAAGACTGCTGCTGCTGAGCACAGCTTCTGCTGAACTGCTCTTTATTTTCTCTGTTAATACCAATATGACCTCATTGTATATGCCCTGAGCAAAAAAATGCTAGATTTATTTTCTTTGAACAATATGTTTCAAAGTCTAATTTTCTGTATTTCTTCTTCCTCCTGAGACTGTTCAATATTCTTCAACTCTAGTGGGTTTATTATTTTTCTCTAGTGTTACATCATTATGGGTTTTTCATTTCTTATTGTCATACCCTATTCATGTGTTGATATATACTTATAAATATACCCAACCTTACATGTGTCTTATAAAAAAATTATTCACAGAGACTTCCCTGGTGATTCAGTGGATGGGAATCTGCTTGTCAATGCAGGGGACACAGGTTCAATCCCTGGTCCAGGAAGATACCACGTGCTATGGAACAACCTAGCCGATGAGCCAACACTATGGCGCCTATGCTCTAGAGCTTATGCTTCTGAAGCATAAGCCTATGCTTATAAGCCTATGCTTTTAAGCCTATGCTTCTTGTGGTCCTCAACTATTGAGTCTTTGTGCTGCAACTACTGAAGCCCACTGTGCCTAGAGCCCGTGCTCCGCAACAAGAGAAGTCACTGCGGTGAGACGCCTATGCACTGTAGCTAGAGAGCAGCCCCAGCTCTCCGCAACTAGAGAAAGCCCATGTGCAGCAACAAAGACCTGCGCAGCCAAAAATGAATAAACAAACATGCTACTCGATCAGCAGCTGATAATTTCTCCAATGGGGAGCCAGAAGTGAGGGCCTTTACCTGGCACAGGGAAAGATCAGGTGATTAATAACCTTCTGGTCAACATTTTATTCTTCATTCTCTTTGAATTTAATATATACTGTGGTATATATATATGCTGTCTTGACATAAATGCTGACCTGGAATTTTTAATGTTCATTTGATATTGCTTGTTTTTTTTGGCCAGTTACTGGGATTAAGATTCTTCTGCCCATACTGTTGTTTAATACATAAAATTATTTTGAGAAAGGGAAGAAATGACAGAGTCTAAAGGAGAAAAGCACAGTCAGTTCTGCTAAAACACATGTTTCCTCAATGCCTATAAGCTTCTACATGAGGGATAAGGAGTGATGTGAACAGAGCATGTTAGTGGAGTTCATACATGATTTTCCCCCCAGCACATTAATGTTCTATGGAATCAGAAACAGCAGTTGAATGCAAAAGAAAACTCACTAAGCTGTATGCACAAGCCACAGAGGGACAGAGGACTGGACATCATGAATGTTCTCCTTTCTGATGCAGGGTGACTGTAGGCTCCATCTGGGGAGTACTCCCATGGGGTTCTCCTCCATCACTGTGCATCTGATCCCGTTCCCACGAAGCAGAAGGAACCTCCAGTCACCTTAACCTCCCCTCTTTCCCAAGCATAGGGATTTGACCTTCTTAAAGGTAAAGTTATATACTTATTATATTATTTACTTCTTAGGCATTAAATGTATCTTTTCCAACTCTGCTGTAGTTTTTATTAGGAGTATTATCTTTGTATAATGGCTGTGGTTCATAGTATTCAGATTTGTAGTCATCTGCTCTGACCCTTTTTTTCTCCTAAATTCTGTTATTTTCAGTCTGTGATTTTGCAGTTGGAGATGTCTTGGGAATATAGATATGATATAGCAGTAGTGCTTGTACATTCAGCCTCAAAATGATAATGGTAGCACCAAAATAAATAGGAATTTAAATGTGTATTTGTAGACATTAGTTATTAATTCACTGAATTTTTTTTTAAAGCTGAGATCTGACTTTACAAATATTTTATAGTTTAGAAGATCTAGGAGCTTGAGGTCTTATACACCAGAGGATTGGCCAGAATTAAATACGTGAACAAAGAACCCCTGAAAAACTGACCCAGCACATTCAGCACATTTACTTTAAAGCCAGGCTGTAGGCAAGCCTCAAGGACAGTGGAAAAGTGTAGGACTAAGCAGTGGCTCCCCAGAGGGAGAGCTAAACAGACAAGTGATTCAGGGAGAGCTGGCACTTGAGTTTGAGGTCCACCACTTTTTTCTTAAAGGGCCAGATAATAAATATTTTAGGGTCTCTGAACCAACACATAAATTCAGTAAAGTTGCAAGATACAAAATAAACACAAAAAAATCTGTTGTACTTCTATACACTAATAATGAGCTATCAGAAAGAGAAATTAAGAAAATAATACCATTAACAACTGCATCAAAAAAGAATAAAATACTTAGGGATGAATTTAAGCAAGAATGATAAATAGCTGTATATTGAAAATGACATGATGTTAATGAAAGAAACTGAAAAAGACACAAACTGAAAGATATCCTGTCCTCATGAGTTGGGAGAATATTGTTAAAATGTTCATAATGCTCGAAGGAATCTATAGACAGTATGCAATTCTATCAAAATTGTAATGGCCTTTTCCACAGAAATAGGACAAAGAGTCCTCAAGTTTGTAAGGAATCATAAAACACCCCAATTAGTTAAAGCAATTTTGATAAAGAACAAAACTGGAAGTATCAAACATCTTGATTCCAAACTATATCACAAAGTTCTAATAACTGAAACAGTATGGTACCAGAATAAAAACAGACACAGAGATTAACGGAACAGAATAGTGAGCCCAGAAATAAGCACATGCATATATGGCCAATTAACTTATGACAAAGAAACCAAGAATATATACCTGGGAAAGGAGTCTCTTCAATAAATGGTGATGGAAAGACTAGACAGCCACATGCAAAAGAATGAAACTGAACCACTGTCTTACACCACATACAAAAACGAACTCAAAACGGATCAAAAACCTGAACATAACAAAGGAAGTTATAAAAGTCCTAAAAGAAAACACGGGCGGTAAAGTTCTTGTCACTGGTCTTGGCAATGGTTTTTTGAGTTTGACAAAAAGCAAAAATAAAAGCAAAAAAGCAAAAATAAACAAGTAGGTCTCCATAAAACTGAAAAGCTTCTGTGTAGCAAAAGAAACAGTATAGCAAAGGAAACCATCAAGAGAATGAGAGAATGAAAAGGAAACCTACTGATTGGGAGACAGCATTTGCAAGTCATATAACTGATAAGGGGCTAATATCCAAAAATATATAAAGTACACATACAAGTCAATAGCAAAACCCCCCAAAACAATCAGATTAGACAATGGGCATATGTGAATAAACATTTTTCCAAAGAACATATAGAGAAGGCCAACAGGTATATAAGATGTTTACATCATTAATAATCAGGGAAATGCAAATCAAAAACACCTCACACCTATCAGAATGGTTATTATCAAGAAGACTAGAAATAAGAAGTATTGGAGAGGATGTGGAGAAAAAGGAATCCCTATACACTGTTGATAGGAATGTAAATGGTGCAGCCATTAAGAAATACGGTATGGAGGTTCCCCCTCAAGATTATCACGTGATCCAAAAATTCCACTTCTGACTGTTTGCTGGAGAAAACAAAAATACTAATTTGAAAAGTATTGCACTCTCATGTTTATGGCAGTATTATTTATGACAGCCAAGATATGGAAGCAATCTAAATGTCCATTGATGGGTGAATGGATAAAGAAAATGTGACACACAGATATACAAAATAGAATATTATTTAGCCTTAAAAAATAGACATTCTGACACCTTACAACATGGATGAACCTTAAGGACATTATGCTAAGTGAAATAGTAAGAGAGACAGGAAATGTCAAATACTGTCTGATCTGTCTTACATGTGGAATCTGCTGCTGCTGCTGCTAATTCACTTCAGTCGTGTCCAACTCTGTGTGACCCCATAGATGGCAGCCCACCAGGCTCCCCCGTCCCTGGGATTCTCCAGACAAGAACACTGAAGTGGGTTGCCACTTCCTTCTCCAATGCATGAAACTGAAGACGCTCAGTCGTGTCCGATCTTAGCAACCCCATGGACCGCAGCCTACCAGACTCCTCCGTCCACGGGATTTTCCAGGCAAGAGTACTGGAGTGGGTTGCGATTGCCTTCTCCCATATGTGGAATCTAAAATCATGTATTTCTCACATGTCACAGCTTACTATTTTTTAAAATTTGTTTTCAATCATTTAAAATAATAAAAACCAGGCTTAACGGAAATTGAAACTGTAATCAGAAGTCTTCCAGCAAACAAAAGCCCAGGACCAGACAGCTTCACAGCTGAATTCTGCCAAAAATTTAGAGAGGAGCTAATGCCTATCCTACTCAGACTCTTCCAGAAAATTGCAGAGGAAGGTAAACTTCCACACTCATTCTATGAGGCCACCAACACCCTAATGACAAAACCTGACAAAGATGCCACAAAAAAAGAAAACTACAGGCCAATATCGCTGATGAACATAGATGCAAAAATCTTTAACAAAATCCTAGCAAACATAATCCAACAACATACTAAAAAGATCATACATCATGACCAAGTAGGCTTTATCCCAGGGATGCAAGGATTCTTCAATATCCGCAAATCAATAAACATAATATACCACATTAACAAATTGAAAAATAAAAACCATATGATTATCTCAATAGATTCAGAGAAAGCCTTTGACAAAACTCAACATCCATTTATGATAAAAACCCTCCAGAAAGCAGGAATAGAAGGAACATATCTCAACATAATAAAAACTATATATGACAAACCCACAGCAAACATTATCCTCAGTGGTAGAAAATTGAAAGCATTTCTCCTAAAGTCAGGAACAAGACAAGGGTGCCCACTCTCACCGCTGCCATTCAACATAGTTTTGGAAGTTTTGGCCATAGCAATCAGAGCAGAAAAAGAAAGGAATCCAAGATTAGAAAAGAAGTAAAACTCTCACTGTTTGCAGATGACATGATCCTCTACATAGAAAATCCTAAAGACTCCACCAGAAAACTACTAGAGCTAATCAATGAATATAGTAAAGTTGCAGGATATAAAATCAACACTCAGAAATCCCTTGCATTCCTNGGATGAGACGAATCACTGTATTACAAATAACAGTTGGATACAAAGTGGCAAAAGTAGACAATGGCAGTACTGACAAGAGCCTGGGGTGACCAGGAAGACAAATTTCAAAAGCAAATCTTTTAGTACAGTATAGATCAACAGCTAGATTAGTAACTGGTCTTAGACTAATTTTCCTTTCACTGCCTGATTTAAATTAGAGGTATTCGTCTTATATGAAAAATAGAAAGTTCACTAAGTTATTTATTGTTGTTTAAGAAGATAGAAAATTAATGCTGTATCAATATGTTAAAAGCTAATCACACCTACTCTCTTCATTTACAGCATCTATCATTGCTCACTGTTTCTTATTTAACAGAAGAGGGAAAAGTAGTTGGTCAGCTAAAAGTAGACAAAAATGAAAGGGGATACCTATATANATGCTGTATCAATATGTTAAAAGCTAATCACACCTACTCTCTTCATTTACAGCATCTATCATTGCTCACTGTTTCTTATTTAACAGAAGAGGGAAAAGTAGTTGGTCAGCTAAAAGTAGACAAAAATGAAAGGGGATACCTATATATCAGTAATGTTTTATTTTAACCAAAAACTATAACACTATATCTAAACTTTGTGCTGTGTAACTTAAAAATACATGTAGAGCAATATAAGCGAAGTTGCTCAGTGGTGTCCGACTCTTTGCTATCCCACGGATCATAGCCTACCAGGCTCCTCTGTCCATGGGATTTTCCAGGCAAGAGTACTAGAGTGGGTTGCCATTTCCTTCTCCAGGGGATCTTCCTGACCCAGGGATCGAACCTGGGTCTCTTGCTTTGCAGGCAGACACTTTACTGTCTGAGCCACCAGGGAATCCCCAGAGCAATATAAACACAGCCTCAAAACTCTTATGAATTTACCATTATTTTACTGTTGTTTCAACCATCCATAATTGAATAGCAAAGCATTTTTAAGAGGACTCATTTCGATCCAATCCTTCCCAAGTAACAACCCAAGTTTGTACATAAGTTACTATTCTTAATTTTCACATTTATATGTTATCAGTTGATGTAACATTTAATGAAATTACGTAATTACAACACACGTATGTGGCTTTAACAGTTAGGTGACAGACAGACCAGATGTTAGATACGCATACAATTCAAACTGTGGGTGCAGAAGTACTGGCCACTGTGAGGGTGGCTCCAGTTTCAAGGGTTTGTGGGCTCAGCACGTTCAACAAGGAAACAGTGGGTGTAGGTTACTCAGGTCTTGGAGAAGTGGGGCTGATCAAGAGATCTTTCCGACTAGTCTCAACTTTTCAGTATATCCTCAAGTCTCTGGAATGCCTTAGAATCATATAGGGGAGGCACAGGCTAAAATAATTTAAGTCTGGTTCCCCCCCCACCATCTCTACCAAAATCACACAGAAAACCTGTAGTCCTCCGGCCATGCCCAGCCTTCCTTCATTCAGATCTCCAGATGTGGTCCTTGCTTTTGCCCAGTTCCCGGATGACTCTGACGCATAGCACCTTTGAAAACTATCCTTTATTTATTTATTTTTATTGGAGTATAGTTGCTTTATGGGCTTCCCGGGTGTCTCAGTGGTAAAAAAAATCCACCTGCAATGCAGGAGACACAGGTTTGATCCCTGGTTGGGAAGATCCCCTGGAGAAGGAAGTGGCAACCCACTCTCACCTTCTTGCCTGGGAAATTCCATGGATAGAAGAGCCTGGCGGGCTATAGTCCACAGGGTCACAAAAGAGTTGGACATGACTTAGTGATTAAACAACAACACAACAAGAAAATATTTGCTCTAAAACGCTGTGCTAGCTTCTGCTGTAGAGCAAAGTGACTCAGCTATACGTATACATATATTCCCTCTTTTACGGGACTCCCTGATCCTTCCCATAAGACACAATAGTGCTGGTCAACCTTGGCTGTACCCTGTAGTCACCTGGGGAGGTTAGACAGAGGTTTTGATCTAACTGGTCTGGGGCAGATGGGTCCTGAGCACTGGGTGTTTTGATGGCTGTGCAGGTGACTCTAAGAGCAGCAGCAGCTGGGGCTGAGAACCACCACCACACCCCAATACTACTGGCAGGGCCAGGTCATAAAGATGCTCCTAAGCTTCCCCAGTCCCAGACTTATTTCACACAACCAGGGTTCAGAAGGCAAATAATAGTTGTCAATAAAAATACACATTTCGTGTTTGTGTCTGTGTGTGTGTCTGTGTGTGTGTGTTTTACCATAAAAGACCTATGTTCATACTGAAGCAGGGCCGAATGCACACAGCAAAAAATCAACTTGTAAAGGATTGCAAATTGCAATGATGGACAGAACAAGCCTCTAAAAGCTAAGTTCCTGAGTTGATTGCAAGGTTTGAAGCAGCTAAGACTAAGATATGCATTTGAGAGCCTGGGCAGGATTTTAGATAAATGTTTGCATTTCTGAAGCCAATCACTCTCTTCAGACATTTATATGGGTACCTGGAATCAGTCATTCTAGAAAGTCATTATACAATCATTATAAAGCCAGAGATATGAATTCAAACTTCCCATGATTCAAGAGGAATTCAAGTTTGTTTCCATTAAACTATGACACTGGCTCCTCTATTTGTAAGGATTTTTACTTGAATTTGAGGGAGGCGGCAGGTGTACATAAAAAAAAAAGAATATTCCAATCCCTCTTGAAAAAGGCAACTTCCATTATTCTTAGTTTTCTTACTTTATTATTGCTCATAGAATGCATCACTATAGTACTGTACTACGTAGCTGCTGCTGCTAAGTTGCTTCAGTCGTGTCTGACTCTGTGCGACCCCACAGACGGCAGCCCACCAGGCTCTCCCATCCATGGGATTCTCTAGGCAAGAACACTGGAGTGGGTTGCCATTTCCTTCTCCAATGCATGAAAGTGAAAAGTGAAAGTGAAGGCGCTCAGTCGTGTCTGACTCAGCGACCTCATGGACTGCAGCCTACCAGGCTCCTCCATCCATGGGAGTTTCCAGGCAAGAGTACTGGAGTCGGATGCCATTGCCTTCTCCGACTATGTAGCTACTTAGTGGTTTATCATCACCTTTTTTCTTATTAAAATATAAACTCCATGAAGGCAAGCTTATGACCTATTTACTCTTGCAGTACCAGACCCTGGAACAATGTCTGGCATACAGGCATTCAGTATGAATGACATGAATGAATGAAACAAGGTTCTTGCCTTCTGGAAAGTTAAAAATGGAGTCTAACCCACTGAGCCGCAGTGGGGCAAACACAAAGCAGCTGAATGCAGCAACATCTAATTCTACGTTTGACAGTGAAAGCAATACAGAATTGAGACATAATCACAAAAAAAGATAGCTTCCATTCTCAGACAGCATCAATGTTTACACTCTTCTCTTGTGAGGTCTATCTCGCACATGTGCCAGGTAGCGAAGAAGAAACTGAAGCTTGGAGCAGACAGGTGGCTTACTGACAGCTATAACGCTGGGAAGTGAGAAGGGTGCAGGGGGGGTGGTCTTCCCTCCTTCCTTAAATAGACTCACTGAAGCGCAAGCAAGGCTAGGGAGCGCGCATGTACATTTTAGGTGCCTGAAAACAGAGACAACTGTTTTTCCTTAAAAAGCTAACCTAAGTGCAGCCACAAATGCTGAGTATTGGTGTGACATCATAAGGTAATAATAGTTACTGTTTGCTAAGCAAGTACTATGTGCCTGCCACGCCAATGTGTATTTCTAGCTTACTCCTTTCCACAACTCTTTGTGTGTGTGTGCTGAGTCATCTCTGACTCTTTGAGACCCCATGAACTGTAGCCTATCAGGCTTCTCTGTCCATGGAGTTTTCCAGGCAAAAATACAGGAGTGGGGTGCCATTTCCCCTTCCAGGGGATCTTCTCGACCCAGGGATCAAACCCACGTCTCTTGCATCTCCTGCACTGGCAGGAGATTCTTTACCTCTGAGCCACCTGGGAATCCCACAATCCTCTGAGATGAGCATCATCATCCCTGTTTAGCAGATGACGTTTTAAAAACTTCTTGAGTTGAGCAGATGTGGGAGAGGATGACTAGAAGACAATCTCATATACCCTTTCTTGGTGCTAAAACGCTGAGTCTGAATGATGCCTTCCTTGACTTGGAGGAAAGGAAGCTGCCAGCAAGCTTTCCTTGAAACTCTGTGGCAGACACTAAATGAACCACTCCCTGACCTTCCTTATTTCATCTCTGCAGCCCTATGACCCAGGCACTGTTGGTGTCATTCTTGTTTTACAGATGAGAAAGCTGGGTTTAAGGAGGTTCAAAGGTGCTCAGAGCACATGACGGAGTTAAGAGCAAGTCCAGAGTCCACGGTAAATTCACTCACTACAGAAATGCAACTTCAAGATGCCACTTTTTTTTTTTTTTTTCCTCTTTCACTGTAAAATGCAGGAGTTGCTACTGAGAGGGAATGGAATAGACAGCACACCCCCCTGGCCAGTTCACCCACATGTTCACATTTCACTTCTAAGATTATTTTGTACCTCCTGTGGCCAGAGTCTGGCTGGGCACCAGGTTCAAATGTGAACAAGACCCGCAGTGCCTGCCCTCAGGAAGCCTGCCGTCCAGCTCACAGCTGCTTGCTGGTACAATGAATCCCAGGCCGACTGGAGACAGCATTTGCCCACAGAACCACTTGCTCTGGGTTTCCTGGTGCGGGCGGGCTGCCCCCGTCTGCTAGTTTGCCTGCACAAAATGTAATTCTTTGAACTCTATATCCAGCGGGAGGAGGGGAGCCCTCGAGTTACAGATGTTTCCTCCCAAGGACGAGAAACTACTTCAACTGAGACCTCTGTGTCGGATCCCGAGCCGTGACTCATCGATCTTTCAGGTCTTGGCCAGAATAATGCTGCCTTCTTATCTTATTCCTGAAAGAACAGAACTAGAAAGGGAACACTTGACCCTGGAGACAAGTAACACGAGCAAGTCATCACAAGATAATAAAACACTCAGAACAAACACATGTGCGTTTCTGCAAGGCCCTGAGCAAATATTTCTAAACTGTTTCATCAAGCCCTTGTTAACTCATCACAGCCAAAAGCTAAAAATAGGGAGAGAGGATCAAGAGATGCATGACGACCGGATGGATGAGCAGGGAGAGCGGAGAGTGTAGAGACCAGAAAAAGAGAGAAAGGCAGAGGCGAAGAGGAGGTGAGGCAAGAGGCTTGAAGCCACGTGGACCCACACGTAAGTGAGGATTCAAAGTGGGAAGAACTCAGGAGTCACCTGGTCCCATCACCCACAGAGAGCCTTCCAACAATTTACAGAGTGATTACTATATACAATGCACTTCACTAAATGTTTTCTTGTCTAACAATGACCTCCACTATTCCAGATAACCCTGGAAGTTGTATATTACTCTCCCCATTTTACAGCTGGTAACACTGAGGCTTAGATGAGTTCAGTGTCAGGTAAAAGAGCATACCATGAGTAACTGGCAGACCCTGGAAATGAATCCTGGTCTATCTCTGAGGCCTGTGCTCATCACTGCTAGGTCCTGCCTCTAAGGTTCTACAGACATGTCTATGGTCAAACAGCCTGTGAAATCTGACTTTAAGGGTAAATAAGACAGAAAAATTTTAGAAGACGAGAACTGCTCCACAGGCTCTGCTTCCCAGATGATGAGCCCTGAGTCCACATGTGGAGCCATCAGGTCACAGCACTAAGCTGACTAGTGGCGGAGCTGGGGTCTGGGTGCACTGAGCTCGTATCGCCTTGGACAGCATTGGTACAAAGATGCACCCTGCCAATGGCTGCCAACTGGGTTCCATTTCAGGGGGCAGTTATCCTTGGATTATGATCCTGCAAGAGTCAGCACATGATCACATGATAAAAGGAAGCAAAACTAATCATTTGTGTCCTGACTTCAGCTGAAGGATAGGAAGAGGCCTGCTAGTTACAATGGCATTGGACAAGCCACTGAGTAAGGATGGGGGACAGCTTTCTCCTTCCTAAGGTTCCTGCAAACCAGGAGCTATGCTGTACTGGGGGTCAGTGAGGAGGAATTCTTTTCTGGCCCAAACGGTGAGGAATTTGTCCAGAAAAGTGGCTACACCTCCCCTTCTCCTTCAAGTTGTTACCAAACTGCCCCTGTTTAAGTCATCCAACTGCCAATTCATTCCAGCTGAACATCATGCCTAACAAAATAAAAAAGACACTGTTTGATATGGGACAAAGTCTCTATACCAGCAGATGAGCTATAGATCATTAGTAAATGATCTAAATATTTTAAAATACAGAAAGAGGGAAGGAAGAGGGGAGGATTAAAGGAAGGGAGAGAAGGGAGAAGGAGAGGAAAGGGAGGGGAGAAAAGAGGGAAAGAGGAAGAGAGGGAAGGGGAGAAGCAGGGAGACAGGAAGGGACAGGAGGAGACAGGAAAGAAGAAAGAAGAGTCTTTGAATTGGATGCATCCCTTCTTTGGCAGGGGTTCAAATTCCACGTCTCCCAGACCCAGTTTCCTCCTGGTAAATGTAGGTAACAGTGCTCCTTACGAGGGGGTGGGGAGGCCCTGCATGCCTGTCATTACGCGCTGCAAGTGCACTGGCACCGTCTGGAGATCTGGCCGGACCCTGGCAGGGTGTGAGGACCTGGAATGGCCACCAGTTGGTCTGGATCCACAGGGCTGTGCGCTGCCCTACTCCATTCCCTAAAACGGTGATGGTCGTGACCTCTGCGGGTGTGGAGGAAGAGCTGCGGGACCCTGTGGGGGCGCCCCCTGCTGACTCCCACCGCGAGCCCCCAGCAGTCTTCAAACTCCCCAGCGGTCTGGACAGAGGATGAAGATACTGGGTGAAAGACAGTGTGGGTGGCTTCCTAAGCCCCTCCCCTCTCATCACCACCATCCCCGGACCACCCTCCCCCTCCTCCACTTGAGCTGTGAGTTGTGACTTCATTAAGGAAATCATATCCCCTCTAACCCACACGTGGACTATCACTCACCCCTTATAGGGGCCATCTTATCCTCCAAGTCCTGACATCTTCAAAAGCCACTTGGGCTCATGGAGTACTCTCCCACATACTTTTAAACTTCATTTTTAAATACTCCTCCCCACCCCTCGCCACTTTTCTCTTGTCTAGGTCAGTATTTCTGTCTCACCAAGCTCTATTAAGGCAGCTATTCCTTTGCAAGGCCTGATATTCAAGTAGGTTCCTGATAACTGGTTCTACAACAATTGTTTCAAATAACAATGAAAACAGGGAGGTTTCATCTTTGGATCTGGGGCGGAAGCAAATGGTTTTACCCATTCAAGTTTAAGTTGCCACACGGAATCCCATAGAACTTTTCTTGAAATCTATCCATCATAGATATAATCAGGCTCCTGGGATTTGAGGGGATAGGCAGGAGAAAGAGGAAGAAGTTATGGAGAGAGTCCATTTCTTGGGAGATGGTCCAGTGTAGGGGCTGCAGGATACAACCCTTCAATTCAGTCCTGATTCAGTCATTTATTACGTGTGGGGTCTTAATCTCTGTTTGCCTCAGCTGCTCACTCGAAAATGTCTGCGCCACCAAGGGAGTCTCAAAAATATGGAGTGGGTGGCCATTCTCTTCTCCAGGGGATCTTCCTGACCCAGGGATCGAACCTAGGCCTCCTGCATTACAGGCAGATTCTTTACCTTCTGAGCCATGAGGAAAGCCCCACTAATAGTACTGACTTGACAGAACTGTTGTGAGGATCACGCCTGGTATCTAGAAGTCCTCAAATATTAGCTATTATCATCACCTCCCCAAAGAGCTCAAAGTGGTTAAAAACAGAATCAGAGAAGAGAGATGCAAAGCCAGCTAGCTGTAAACATTTCAACTGACTATAGATAACTCCAGTCTTCCCTGAAGCTCCCTCCAGCCCTAAGGCTGGATCAGGATTCTTGAGGAGGAAGCCCTGCGTTATCTTGAGTACAGACTTAGTGCTAAGGGCTGCATAGCCAGATTTTATGAGCATATGCTGTTTATATGAATTTTACTTAAGTATAAAATTGTATATAGATGCTAAATATGATTTTGAGAAGCATACATATTACTACATTATAAAAATCTTCTCAACTGGTTTATCGGTTTCTCGAAGGTCATAATATCTCTTCTTATAATAAAATGATAAATTTTGCTTCCAGAAACACTTGACATTGTAAATGATGCTCCCAATCTATATTTTTGCTATAAAACTCCACCAACCAGCTCTGTCCTTGCAGGGCCTGTTTCAAAGTCTCAATGACTGGCTTTGTGCTGATGCAGAAGGTCATACAGGGCAAAGTTCATGGTGTCAGTTCTCACCAAGAATGATTCCTTGGGGATTCAGGCTAGCCTGGGAAGCCAGCTGGGAGCCAGCTCACACAGACACCTCGTATACCTGGTCCCTGAGGCAGTGAACACAGCACCAGGAAGAGGTCAAACTTTCTTCAACTGGCCCAACACACTGAAGTGGCTTATTTGACTACCACTCTCAGATTTATAATCCGAATTGCCTCTAATCTCATTTTAAAACAACATGTCTACCTGGCTATTTTCTCTGAGAAACAGCCAGAAATCCACACTTCTATTTCCTTCTACTGCCATGGGTTGCTTTCTTCACTGAGTTTCTCAACAAGGGAGGATAAACAGACCACAGGGAACCCATGTAAAGGCATCCTCTTTTGGGTGTGTCTGAGCCCCTCTCTGGCAAGGCTGATGGGGAATGAACTCCCTCTCCCAGGAGGTGGCCAGACAGCCTCAGGGATGTGCCTTCTCCACAGCTCTCAAGTCTCCGGGGACTGAGCATCTTCTGCTGGGCTGAGCCACTGCAGCAGGTGTGTGGGACCACCACCCAGCTCAGCCTCCGCTCTCAGCACCCCTGCATTTCATAGGGTGGCCACATCGTCTTGGCCCAGCCAGCTTCCATGGGGCATGGCTGAGCACAGATGTGTCCTCGAGAGCTGTGACTGTGCTTCTAGAAGAACTCGAATGATGCCTCAAAGTTGCATCCCAAACCATTCTCCTCTAAGCTGTGCTTGCATAGTGTTCTATCTGAGGGATTCATGATACCAATATGATATCTCAGTTGTCCTTATAAATCTGGGCCTCACATTCAGAAAGGCACGCCTTTCAGACTGTTGTAAATTCACAGGCGTTATGTCTCTCACGTTTCAAGAACTATCTTAACCCTTTCTTTGCTTGAAAGGAACACTCTCTCAAGGCTTTTGTAACTCTTCTTTACACAGCCCTCTGGCTTTTCTCCGTGCTGGTGAGCATGTGGGTACCTGAGACCTGCTGGCCACCCCTTTTTCAGGGAGCATAGCTTCTGCACATTTGGTGTCGCTCAGTGGCTCCTGGCCACAGAAAGCTGTGGCAATTTCTTTTCCCATCCCTAAACATCATTGTTCCCATACCGTGTGCCAAACTGTTAGGGCTGGAGTAATAGTAAAAAGCCTCGAGGCAAATTACAACCACAACAGCTGTGTTTACTAAGAGCTTTACAAATGAACTCATCCCAGCGTCATGAGAGCGGGCAGGCAGTGGCTCAGAACCTTCCAGAAACACCCCACCCTCAGGATGATCACTGGCTGCCTCGGCCTCCTGCTACCCCAGCCAGTCCCAGCTCTTGAAGGAGACCCTATGCTTCGCACCAGGGACCTTTTTTCACCCGCAATACGTTGATCTGTATTCTTCTCCCAGCTGCAATGATTTACACTCAGCTGTTTATCCTCCGAGAGGGCTGCCAGTCACCGACAGAATAGGCAACTGGATGCCGATTCTGCAGAGGCAACAAGAAAACAATTGTCCACCCTGAGGGCCCTCGAATGCCTCCCTAACCACCTGCGGCGAGGCCTGAAATTCCACCATTCATCATTCACACCTTTGGACCGTTGGTGACCGCTCTAAATGCAATACATGTTGCAGTGCATGGCATCAAGAGAACTATCACTCATCCATAACTTTATGTGGATTTGTTTCTTCTAAAGAGGTGGCTTCCCAGTTGGCACTCATGGTAAAGAACCCGCCACCCAGTGCAAAAGAAATAAAAGACTTGGTTTCAGTCACCAGGTTGGGAACATCCCCCGGAGGAGGGCATGACAACCCACTCCAGTACTCTTGCCTGGAGAATCCCATGGACAGAGAAGGCAGGCTACAGTCCATGGGGTCACCAAGAGTTGGACATGATTGAAGTGATTTAGCACAACAACTCCAAAACTTTGTTTTGTTACCTGTAAAACTGACACATGCTTCATGAGGCTATGTGGAAGCTGCTTTGCAACTTCTAAAATTCCTGCAATTCGTATTTGAATTACTGGATTAAAAAGCAAACATTCTTGAGAGAGACTTCACTGGAACCGGTACCAACTCGGCACTCTCGCATGGATTAATTTAGGCAACTCGCTATTACTACGGAAATGAGAGGGCGGGTCCTTGGGCTACGAGCACAGGATACAGCCTAGTAAAACAAGGGATACACGTCTTCTGAGCATGGGGTGGTTCTTAGCCAAGTAGCAGCCATCCACTAATCCACCATGTGTGAAAAGGAAGCCATTAAGGTTTTACTCACCTAGGAAAATTCTGACTCCCTAGTACAACTCGCCTGTTTAAAAGAATGACCCGGAGCAACATACAATTCCCAGGTCTCTTTGGTTGAGGTTCTGATTCAATGAGGCTGAGCAGGGTCCCTTACATCTGGATGCTTCACAAATTCCCAGGTGGAACGTATAATTGGGCAAGTTTGTTTAACACTGACCTAGATTTGAAGCACCAACTTAAGCTTCCCTGTGGGTCCTTGGACCAGAGGCTGGAAATCATTTTTTAAAAAAGCAAAAAACCCCACAAATCTCTGCTACCCCCAGAGCACCAGGCCAGTTCCATGCACAGACCTACAACAGAGCTGCTGCTTGAAACTATAGCCCTGAGAAGCTCTATCAGCTGGGTTCAAAGGGGAGGTCTTCACTCCCAGGCGGGAAGGAGTCTAAAGACTTTATTACATTATACATGAGCAGTGAGCTGACAGGCTCCACGGCCCAGACACAAAGTCGATGATGGCCATGCATTCTTTCCGGGCTCCCCCAGTCGCCAACCCAAAAGTTGAAACTTCATTTCAACCACAAGACAGCTTGGCAGAAACAGCTCTGGCAGCATATTATCAGGGTTGGGCTCTCACAAGAAGAAAAACTCAAAGTGTCATAGTTAGATTTCAAGAACCTGGGTTTTCTACTAGAGCCACAGCTGAAAACGGCCTTCATCTTCCTCTCAAAACTTCCCTGACATCCACACAGGCCACTCAAAGGATGCTGTGGCCCAGATAAAACAAGAAACACATCCTCTGAGAGCAGGAGATAGAAAGCGGGGCTTCTTTCTGGCCTCCAAGGGGCAAGTCACAGTCTCAAACGCCTCTGGGGGCCAAGCAGCTCATGGAGGTTAGGATGGACCCGGAAGGACTGTCACCCTGGAATATCCCCTAACCCCTACGTGGCAGTTGCCACTACTCAGCTCAGCCACCCTACAGTGTGTAAAGAGAATCCAGTTTGCCACCTACATATTCAAGAGAATCTGGGGATTCTGGCTTTTCAGATGAACTTTCCCAAATGGCAAATGTCCCAATTTTAAAAATGCTGTGCTGGGAATTCCATGGCAGTCCAGTGGTTAGGGCACTGTGCTTCCATCTCAGGGGCCATGGGCCCAATCCCTGGTCAGGGAACTAAAATTAAAATCCTGCAAGCCTTGCAGTGTGGTGAAAAAAAAAAATGCTGTCCTGGCTAAACAAAAACGTTTGTGGGGTAACCTATATGGGAGAAGAATCTGAAAAAGAATATGTACATATCTCATACACATGTATATAAACATACATATATATATATTCTCTTTCAGATACTTACACACACACATATATATATATATATATGTATACATATGTATATACATAAAAAACTGATTCACTTTGCCATACACCTAGAAACTAACACAATATTGAAAATAAACTATATGTCAATTAAAAAAATTCATCAATTAAAAAAATGTCTGTGCGGGATGTCGGTGGGGGCTTTTGCTCCTTGCAGGGCCTTCTCCTGTTCCCCTCCCTCCTGCCCCTTTCCACCCACCTTCTAGACACATCCTCTCTGGCTGCCAATACCACAAAGGTAGCCCGTCCCCCGGCACCAGTGATCCCTCTCCCCAAACCCTGCCAGTGTTCCTGCAGCCAGCAGCAATGGGGGGCTGGTGGCTTCCCAGGTGGCCTGTCTCATCTCTGGACAGCAATGACGGCTGAGTTGTACTTCATCTGATCTTCCTTGAAAGCTCGACAAGTTCAAGAGCAGCCTGTTTACCATCCTTTGGTGGATTATCCAGGACCAGTCTGATTCGTCATCTCCTGGCTGCCCCTGTGGAGTTCTCACCCATAGCTTCCATCACGCTCACAGTTTCCCAGCCAAACACACTAGGTTCTTCAAGCAGTCTTTGTAAAGCAAGCTCTGAGTCTCCATACATTGTACTCCTTCCAAACAAAAGGTCTAATTTACCTAGATGATAACAGTAACAGTGAAACCTAACATACTAAGGAACACCAGGCCTTACTTTTAGAGCTTTGTATTTATTAACTCATGCATTCTTCCTAAGAACGCTAAAGAGGGGTGCTGTTATTACCACCCATTTTACAGATGAGAGAAGAGAGGCACAGGGAGCCTCAGGCACTGGCCTGCAACCACACAGCTGGTCAGGGCGGAACCAGGATGGAACCCCATCAGAAGTCACCACCACACCCTAGAGCATAAAGTGTTCTCAAATGGATGGGAACACCAGTCCTTCACCATGGAAGGTCCATTATCCAAACTGCTGACTCACATAAGCTTACTGTCAGTGACTCTCTGAAATCTCTTCTACATACACGAATGCTAAGTCCCAGTAACCCCATCCTTTCCCCAGGTGGTGGGTTTTATGGACCCTGTGCCTGGCGTGGTCCAATTACCATCCTGCTGCCCTATTTTTGATGGCCCATAACATTGTCTTGGAGGTGCTCTTCCCTGCGCCCTTGCTCTTAAAAGAACTAGGAGGAGGCCAAGGAGGAGTTCAGATTATAGAATCATGGAACTCTGAGGAACCAAACAAAAGAACATCCAGGCCTCCACCTCATTTTACAGATGAGGAAAGTGAGAACTGGAGGGCAAATGAATTCCAAGGACAGGCAGCCAGCGAGCGGTGCAGTTGGAATCAGAGCCTGGGCGTCTGCTTCCCACCCAGGGCTCCTCCAGCTGCTCCAGACCGTTTTCAGCCCATGCCTCTGGGCTTAAACAGAAGGATGATGAGGAAAACGTGCTCTATGTGCCAGTCGACAAGGAAACCTCAGTGGGTTTAAGATGACAGCAGAGAGCTGGCTGAAACAGGGGGCAGACCGCCACGATGATGAGACTGGGGAGGAAAAAGGCCACCCAAGGCTCTCTGAGCTCTAAGGCGCTCTGAGCTCTGAATTCAGCATTCAGTCCTGCACACGTTCGCTCCTACACACTGACAGGCTCATGCCGGATGCCCTGCGGGCTTAGGTACAGTCAGCACGCAGCCCAGGCTATTGTTTGAAAAGTCCTTAAGTCTTCTGGACTGTAGCCTTTAAAATCTTAAAGACAATGATTCATGCCTGATGTCTCTCTTTGCATTTGGTATCTCTTCCTTATTCCCCTGCCCACACCCCTAAGCTTATACTTGAATGTGGGCAAAGGCTCTGCAGAATGACTGCCCTTTTCATAGGCCAGGCACTGAGCCAGACAGGACAGCACACGCAGGTGACCAGGGCTTGGCCAGCAATCACCCAGGAGGAGCATGTCCACTTGGGGACATGGAAGTCATCCCCGAGGGGAAGAGACGTACACCTGCCTCTGGCAAGGGTGGTCTCACGGGGACTGTGATGGGGTCTTTTCTGATCGCCCATTCAAGGGGGATAAACTGGGAAAGACACGGGGATGCTTCCAAAGGCTCTTCTGATGGAAACCAAAACCAGGACCTGTGATCACAATGCCTACATTTTCCAGAAAAACTTCAGTAAGACTGATTTCAATTTCATTATTTCAAAATATATAGGCCAATTTGACTTAAGGTAGGCTTAAATATGGGACTTTCTACGTGGCCCAGTAGTAAAGAACCCACCTGCCAATGCAAGTGACACAGGTTCAAGCCCTGGGTTGGGAAGATCCCCTAGAGTAGGAAATGGCAACCCACACCAGTATTCTTGCCTGGGAAATCCCGTGGACGGAGCAGCCTGGAGGGCTAAAGTTCGTGGGGATGCAAAAGAGTTGGACATGGCTTAGCGACTAAACAACAACAGATTTAAAGGCATCTGGTTTATCCTCATCTCATCTGGGAAGAAAAGTCTGGCCAAGTATTTTAAAGGACAGGATGAAAAGGTTTAACCTGCTTACAAAAACATGTTCCTTTCAAGGATTTCAGTACATCCTTTAATGACAAAGGTCTTTGGTGATTCATTAAAACAACATACTAAGAGCAGTTAATCTTCTTATGAAATAAAATGGCAGTTCTCCAAACAACTCCCATTTCCAATTTTGCATTAATTTAAATTAAGTCCAAATCAACGAAATTAGTGAGCTAGATGACGACACAGTTTCTAGAATGAGATTTTATCAGACTCAGAAGAGAGACTTTCAAGATTTATTTCTGGTTGTTTAAAGCAGCTGTACTCTTTCTCCCAGAGAAATCTGACTGGGCATCCAAATCTATGCCACAGACAAACCAGAGCTGCTGTAGTAACTGGGCCCAGAGGAGCTGGTCTCCAGGGCTCTGAAGGACCCAGGTGAATAATCATTGATCTCATCCTGGGCTTAGCAAACTTTCTCTATAAATGGACAGGTGGCAAATATTTTAGACTTTGTGTGAACATGTATGGTCTCTGTCATATATCCCTTTGCTTTTACTTGCTATTCACTGTATTTTTTACAACTTTAAAAATGTAAAATCCATTTTCAGCTTCAGGCCAAAGGCCCACAAGTCACTGTTAACTTTGATTTAATTTTTAACAGCCTTATTGAAGTATGATTGGTGTATAATAAACTGCATTTTTGTTTGTTTATTTTAAACTTGCACCTATGGCCAGAAGTTTCTGGCAACATCATAACAATGAACATTTTCTCTCCCAGATGCTTGGCTTTTGAGGCATCTTGTACAGGATAGCATATTCAAAAAGCCTGCTCCTTCCCCAGCATGGTCATCTGTTCAAATGTTTGCCCCTCCTCTAAGGAAAAAAAGCTGCACACATTTAAAGTGTGCAATTTGTAAGTGCTGACATATGGCTATAACTCGGACCCATCACCACCATCAGAACAGCAGACATGCCCACCTCTCTCACCCCTCCTCCAGGCAACCAGCCATTTGCCTTCCACCCCGTGTATTAGTTTGCATTTTCTAGAGTTTCATATACAAAGACTCATATAGTACAGACTCTTTCTCGTGTTTGATTCTTCCACTCAGTGTCATTATTTTAAGGTCTGCCATGCTGTTGTGTATATCAATAATTCTGTCTTCTTCATTCATGTTGTTGTTTAGTTGCTCAGTCATCTAAGACTCTGCAACCCCATGGACTGTAGCCCACCAGGCTCCTCTATCCATGGGATT
Organism: Neotragus pygmaeus; assembly: GCA_006410875.1. Classification (NCBI taxonomy): domain Eukaryota; kingdom Metazoa; phylum Chordata; class Mammalia; order Artiodactyla; family Bovidae; genus Neotragus; species Neotragus pygmaeus. The sequence continues at coordinate 899,473 of SJYV01016613.1, read as the reverse complement.
TCCCAGGCAAGAATACTGGAGTGGGTTGCCATTTCCTCCTCCAGGGGATCTCCCAACCCAGGGATTGAACCCTATCTCACTGCATTGGCAGGAAGGTTCTTTACCACTGAGCCACCAGGGGAGAGGGCAGGAAAAGGAAGCTGGAAGTGCTACTCAAAAAATCCCAGATAGTCCAGTCTTTTCCCAGGCTCTCTCTCTGTTAATTTCACCAGAGCTTTTCAAAGAAAAAAAAAAAAAATTTTTTTTTTTGACTGTGCAGTGCAGCATGATGATCTTATTCCCTGACCAAGGACTGAACCCACATCCCCTACAGTGGAATCGCAGAGTCTTAACCATTGGACCACCAGAGAAGTCCCTTGAAAACCTCGACATCTCTCGATGGTCTGAGGAACTTGCACAAGTACCTCCACTCCTTTCCCTTAAATCCCTCCTTCCGGTGTCCCTCAGGCCAGAGAGACTTGGAGTCTTACAAGTCATACCCTAAATTGCACAGATAAATCAATGTGAAAAGAAATCAAAAGGAGACTGATTAATTCATCCAGTAGGTACTGCGTGCCTGCCATGTGCCAGGCACTGTGCTGGGTAGAATAACATCAATAATGATTCCGGTCCCCAAACTGATTCATTTCTTAGCAATCCCGAAGAGACTAACAGAAAAAGATAAGCATATGACCACAAAATGCTTTACATAAAAAGTAGGGGGGAGGATGCTGTGTTCGAGATGGGGAGAGGTGACACTCTGTTGAGAGCATACACATGGGACACGATGGCCCTAGGAGGTGAGGGTTGGGGCAAGCCGGGGCAGGGAGCAGCCCTGTAGGGCCTGAATCCCCATGGAAACTGGATTTCACAGGAAACACAGTGTGCTCCAAGTTTACAATGAAGCCATTGCTGGGACTCGAGGAGAGGAGGAACACAATCCAATTCATATTTTTAAAAAGATCACATGGGCCGCTGCTGTGTGGAGACCGGATTAAAAAGGGCAGGAAGTCAGAACAGAGAAGGGAAAGGCTGTGGCACACTTCTGCTGGTAGCTGTAGGGATCTATATCCTGGATGATGAATTATATGTTCAGAAACTGTTTTTGTTCTCCCTCATTTGCACATTCGTTTTGAATGGCTGTTATTACATACAGACATTTAAAGATTATTACAGATTAAAGGCAATATCATCTCATTCTAATGCACTGCCAAGTTTACTGGGAAATGCCTGAGACAGAATTTCAACTTTTGGTTGATTTATCAGAAACTTGAATATGGGGTGAACATTGAATGTGAGAAGCAACCACGGTAGTGTTACATTTTTATTGAAAAAAAAAAAAAAAAGGCAGTTCTGTGGGATATCTGTTTGGAAATTTCATCATTTAATAATTGAAATGTGATAAAACTATATTACAAGTAAACAAAAAAAATCACCCGACTCCCTGCACCCTGGGACCTGTGGATACTGAACTATGTGTCATTTTAGAGGAAGCTTTAAAACCACCATCTTTTATAAAGAACAGACTCATGGTTGTTACGGGGGAGCAGGGGTTGGGGAAGGATGGAATAGGAGGCTGGGGTTAGCAGATGCAAGCTGTTATATACAGGATGGATCGACAAAAAGGTCCTACTATAGAGCACAGGGAACTATATTCAGTATCCTACCTAAAACATTATGAAAAAGAATGTGTATTTATATACATATATATAATTGAATCACTTTGTTGTACAGAAGAAACTAACACTTAACTATACTTAACAAAATCAACTATACTTAATAAAAAAAAAATAATAAAAAGAGTGCACAGTCTTTGTCAGCTAGATAAAAAGGAACTTTCCAAATTCGGAGAGACTAATCTGACTTTGGTTGCTGACAGGCAGGCTAGGGCTGGGGCAAGTCAGGCCCCCGGGTCTGGAGCCAGAAACAATTGAACGTGCTCAAATCAGGCATATTTACTCTGCAGAACTGGCTGTGAGGCTGTTGCTGACTCTGTGTGTGGTAAGTACCCAGAAACAATGGTTTACCTGTTAATGTTTGCCCAGTGCACTAATATCACCCATGCTTCCTGGTTTCTGAATCCTGCTTGAAGCATGGACTCCCCCTGCTCAAGCTCCTAGTGCGAGTGGCAGCCAGGAGGCATGTTTCCTAGCGGGAGGCTGGAACCTTGACCTGGTTCTGGATTGGTCCTGCCATGGGCCACACCCCTCTATCTCCTTGAGCTGGTTTCTGTGCTAGAAAGCAAGCTGGTGAAGGAAGTGACAGCTGATACCTCAGATGGCGTCACCATGCACTCTCTAAATAATGGCTGTGAGAGGCCCAGTTCATATCAGTTCAGTTCATTTGCTCAGTCGTGACCGACTCTTTGCAACTCCATGAATCGCAGCACGCCAGGCCTCCCTGTCCATCACCAACTCCTAGAATCCACCCAAACCTATGTCCATCGAGCTGGTGATGCCATCCAGCCATCTCATCCTCGGTTGTCCCCTTCTCCTCCTGCCTCCAATCCCTCCCAGCATCAGGGTCTTTTCCAACGAGTCAACTCCTCACAGGAGGTGGCCAAAGTACTGGAGTTTCAGCTTCAGCATAAGTCCTTCCAATGAACACCCAGGACTGATCTCCTTTAGGATGGACTGGTTGGATCTCCTTGCAGTCCAAGGGACTCTCCAGAGTCTTCTCCAGCAGCACAGTTGAGAAGTAAACCCTGCACTAATATTAGGCCCTCTTTCAGGATAGTGCTGGGGCTTCCCTTGTGGCTTAGCTGGTAAAGAATTCGCCTACAATGAGGGAGACCTGGGTCCGACCCCTGGGTTGGGAAGATCCCCTAAAGAAGGGAAAGGCTACCCACTCCAGTATTCTGGCCTGGAGAATTCCATGGACTCTATAGTCCATGGGGTCGCAAAGAGTTGGACACAACTGAGCGACTTTCAGTTTCACTTATTTTCACATTATTTATTGAATAAGTGGTAGCCTCAGCTGACTGCCTACTGTCAAGAGATGTCAGGCCCAGGGCTGGGGACTTCGTCTTTACAGTAACACAAATCTTAGTAAAGTCACACTTCATTTTCCATGGATTGCTTATCCATCAGCCTTAATTACACAGAACATAACCAAAAATCCTCAAACAGCTAAAAAGACCTGATGCGATCCATGCCAGGACTGCTGGCCAAATGTGTCCTTCAAGACAGACTCATTTTACAAAGGACATGGTGTAGTTCAGAGGTCAACAAACTTTTCTATAAAGGGCCAGATAATAAACATTAGGCTTTGATGGTCATACAGTGTCTATCCCAACTATACCGCTCTGCCACTTTAGTGAAAAACCAGTCATAGACAATGGGCAGATGTACCTATAGTCTTTTTTTTTTTAATGTTGGTTTATAGTATCTTGTTAGTTTTTGTGTATAGCAAATGATTCAGTTACAACTATATATTTTTTCTTTTTCATATTCTTTTCCATACGGGGATCACAATTTCTATTTTTTTTTTTTTTAATTTCTTTCTTTTTTTTCTTGGCACATCACCAGGAATGTGGGATTCTAGCTTCCTGAGCAGAGGTCAAACCTGTGTCCCCTGTGCTGGAAGGGCAGAGCCCCAACCAGAATGAGCTATGCTCTAGTAAAATTTTATTTACAAAAACAGAATTGGCTCAAGGGCCAGAGTTTTCCAACAGAGTTTAAAAACTGGCATCTGAATATCTGAGAGCAGATTTGTAAATGTAGTTCCTTACAAGTCCTACCCTGAACCCCAGCTCCTCCACAACCTCACATTGCCATCAGTTTTCATTATGTTTCCAATATGACCCCAATAATTATGTTAATAACAGCAAACGTTTAGATTTACACTGTGCCAGGCCCTTTTCTAAGCACTTTACATACATTACCAGATTTAATCACTGAAGAAACCTTATTATCGTCATTCCTATGAAAAATGAAGCCAAGTCAAGTTAAGCAACTTACCTTGGGGTGTAGAGGCAGGATTTGAACCTTGCCATCTGGGTTCTTGACCACTGTGCCCTACTGCCTGGCAGGTACCAACTGTACACATCAGGATGACAGATGACTAGGCAAGTACTGGGCTTTCTACCTCCTTAGAGAATCTACTGTTGACCATGGCCTTGCCCCACTCGAAGGGGTCAGGTGCCAGAGACTGGCAGGAGCAACACTTTGCAAATGTGCTTTACTGGGAAGTAAGACTGGGGGGCTAGTGGAATGAGTAACTAGCATGGGTAAAAAGTAACATGAGAGCTGGCAGCCTGACAGCAGGAGCAGGAAGGCAAAAGTAAAGAGGAAAAAGGAATTATTTATTCACAGATTGGCCAGCTACTCAGGGCCAAGCACTCTCCACAGCATCCCAAGGCCTTGTGCTTTGATCAGCCTCCCCTGGGTATCACCTGGGTGCTTGTGTGAAATGCAGGATCTCGGCCCTGCCCCAGAAGGTCTGAATCAGAGTAAGCATCTTCTACAAGGCCTCCTGTAGTTCCCTTGCACTCTGAAGGCTGAGAAGCCCTGCCCTACACGGCAGTTGTTACTGCTCCCATTTCCCGGGTCATGCACTTAAGGCTCGAGGAGGTTAATTACTTCCCACGCTGGTGAACTGCAGGCTTATGACTGAACTCCAGCTTGTTGTTTAGGGGCTATGCCTACTTCTCGGAGGGGCTCAAAGCAAGTTCTTTAAGACATTTACTTCAGCAGCAAATGTGTATCAAGAAGTAATATGAGTATCAGTATGTAACATGTTGACCTACCATCAAGAGAAAAATTGATGTAGATCAATAGATGCAATTGTGCTCAGGATGAATTGTTAAGAAATATGAAAAACTCAGTTAAGCAAGTTTCAATGACTTAATTTCTACAATTTTCAAAATCTCTTACTTTTAAGAAACTACCTTATTTTTTACTCCCTGATGACGTAAGGTAACAGGAAGCTGAAGGACTCTGAATTAAGACACACAGGACAGATGTCCCTCTTTCTAGGCACAAGTATTAGCTGGCAACAATGACCAGACCGCCCCATAGATAGATGAGGACAATCTAAAACTGTGGGTTCTTAGGCTAAGAAACAGGTTTGTACTTGGGATTGGGCTTTTGCAAACTCATTTGTTGCTAAAGGTCTTGAGTAATGACGCTTTCTAAGTGGGCGTCTTTGGGATTCTGGACTCAAGACAGCAAGGTCCTCTCTCTCCCAGTCACCTCTCCACTATATATTATAATATCAGGAGAAGACCAAAGGGTAACTCCACCATGAATTAGGGAAGAGCTGAAGAGTTAGCCCACTCCTCCTTTGCCTGTATTTTTAACAGACTGTATCTCTTGACAGGCATTGGAAGGTAGGGAGGACATCTTAGAAAATATCCTTCACATAACAATAAGGAACAGAAACAACCCGGAATACTATAAGGGAACACAATGAGATAGAGATGCATGATCCAGAAAAAGAAAGCTTCCAGGACTTCCTTGGTGGTCCAGTAGGAAAGAATTTGCCTGCCAACGCTGGGGACACAGGTTCAATCCCTGGTCAAGGAAGATTCCACTTGCCGAGGGGCAATTAAGCCCATGTTCCACAACTAGTGAGCCTGCACTCTAAAGTCCGAGAGCCACCAACTACTGAATCATTGCACTTACAGCCTGTGCTCTGCAGTAAGAGAAGCCACTACAATGAGAAGTCTGTGCACTGCAACTAGAGAGCAGCCCGTTGCCGCAACCAGAGAAATGCCTGCATACAGCTACAAAGACCCAGCCCAACCAGTAAATAAACAAAATCTAAAACTGCACACGCTCAAGCACACACACACACAAAGAAAGCTTCCAGGAGCTCTAGCAGCCACCTTCTCTTTCTCTGTCTCCAGGCTGCATGGGTGGTTTCTGCCTGTCTGCCTTCCTACCTGCCCCAGCCCCCCGACCCTTCACCCCCCACCCCCGCCAAGGCACCTCACGGCTCTCCCCAACTGTGGTTCCTGTCTCTTATACACATCTAGATGTGTATAAGAGACAGGATCACATGGGCCGCTGCTGTGTGNGTCCTCTATATTATAGGGGACTGGAATGCAAAAGTAGGAAGTCAAGAGCTACATGGAGTAACAGGCAAATTTGGCCTTGATTCCAGAATGAACCAGGGCCAAATGCTAATAGAGTTTTGCCAAGAGAATGCACTGGTCAGAGCAAACCATCTTCCAATAACAGAAGAGAAGACTCTACACATGGACATCACCAGATAGTCAATTCTAAAATTAGATTGATTATATTATTTAAAGCCAAAGATGGAGTAGCTCTGTACAGTCAGCAAAAATAAGACTGGGAGCTGACTGTGGCTCAGATCATGAACTTCTTATTTCCAAATTCTTACTTAAATTTAAGTAGGGAAATCCACTAGACCACTCAGGTATGACCTAAATCAAATCCCTTATGATTATACAGTGGAAGTGACAAATATGTTGAAGGGATTAGATCTGATAGAGTGCCTGAAGAGCTATGGACAGAGGTTCCTGACATTGTACAGGAGGCAGTGATCAATGCAATCCCCAAGAAAAAGAAATGCAAAAGGCAAAATGGTTGTCTGAGAAGGCCTTACAAATAGCTGAGAAAAGAGAAGCTAAAGGAAAAGGAGAAAAGGAAAGATATACCCATTTCAATGCAAAGTTCCAAAGAATAGCAAAGAGAGAAAAGAANGCAATCCCCAAGAAAAAGAAATGCAAAAGGCAAAATGGTTGTCTGAGAAGGCCTTACAAATAGCTGAGAAAAGAGAAGCTAAAGGAAAAGGAGAAAAGGAAAGATATACCCATTTCAATGCAAAGTTCCAAAGAATAGCAAAGAGAGAAAAGAAAGCCTTCCTCAGTGATAATTGCAAAGAAATAGAGAAAACAATAGAATGGGAAAGACTAGAGATCTCTTTAAGAAAATTAGAGATACCAAGGGAATATTTCATGCAAAGATGGGCTCAATAAAGGACAGAAATGGTATGGACCTAAGAGAAACAGAAGATATTAAGAAGATATGGCAAGAATACACAGAAGAACTATACAAAAAAGATCTTCATGACCCAGATAATCATGATGGTCTGATCACTCACCTAGAGCAGACATCTTGGGATGTGAATTCAAGTGGGCTTTAGAAAACATCACTACGAACAAAGCTAGTGGAGGTGATGGAATTCCAGTTAAGGTCTTTCAAATCCTAAAAGATGATATTCTGAAAGTGTTGCATTCAATATGCCAGCAAATCNGGCTCTCCCCAACTGTGGTTCTGCGCCCCCATCATCCTCTCGACAGCACACTCTCCCTTTCTAAACCGGTTCTGCTTCCTCCTCGCTGGCCTCCTGGAAGGCTTCTGCCTTGGCCTCATCACAACACTGGACACATTCCTTCAATTTCTGTCCCCAGGGCTCGCTGCCCCTCTAATTTCCAACGTCAAATGACGAATCCCATCGATCCAGTGTGGCTGCCTCGGGCCAGAGGACAACCCCCTGGGCCAATCAGCCCAGGGTGGAGGGGTGATGGGGTAGCATTCCCTAATCACATGCCACAGAAGGTGGGGAGTATGTGGAGTAGGAGTAATAGCCTCGCAGCGATCTTCAGAGTTTCAGTGAATCTAGAATCTCAGGGTGAGCGAGGACCTCCTGAGTCATTGGGTCCAAACCTGTGCCTGCCCACAAGCACTCACTGCAGTCCCCAACCCCCCAGGACTGACGGCATCATTTCCCTTCCCAGCAATGCTGGGTGGGAGGAGAGAAAGGGACAAGGGATGGGAAAAAAATTCACTGACCTTCCTGCTGAAGTCAGTGTTGAACATGACTCTGGAAACGTGACTGTAATAACACTGCACTTAGAGGGTGTGTCTGATGTCTACGAACATCCACTAGGCACTACAGGATGGGGAAGATTTGAAATAGGAAGCTAAGTTCTCATATACTGTGCCATGTTCAAAAGCCTGAGAGGATGTCCTGAATTTATGTTAACTTATTTTTCATCTTTTGGGGCCTTTTGCATCAAAGAATGTTGGGTAGTTATAATGCATTAAAATGGAAACAACACCCCAGATTTTTGGCACTCAAATTCTAAAGCAGACACACTGCTACTCCATCTTTTGTAATACTTCCAGCACATGGGAGGTCAGGTAACCTGTGGAGTTTTGGAGGAATTTCCAAATCACATCCCAAATCTCTTGGCCAACATGGTTAGTAGTTTAGGATTCTGATTGGCATCACAGAAATCATCCTTTTAGTGGCAGTGTTACTTTGTCCAAGGTGGCTGAAAAGCCTTCAGAACCAATTTACTGTTTTGTTTTTCTAGGGCTAGATGGTTCAGTCATGTTTGACTCTTCGCAACCCCATGGATTGTAGCTCGCCAGGCTCCTCTGTCCATGGGATTCTCTGGGCAAGAATACTGGAGTGGGCTGCCATGTCTTTCTCCAGGGGATCTTCCCACCCAGAGACTGAACCCGTGTCTCCTGAGTCTCCTGCATTGGCAGTTTTTTTTTTTTTTTTTTAACCACTGAGTCAGCTGGGAAGACCCTTGTGAAACTGAAAAAGCTGCCAGAAGCACCTAGCAGGAAGCTGCACTTGGGTCCAAAACCAATGTAGTTTCAAGTCCACGTGGACATACAAACTACCTTTCTTTTGAGCAGGTGCAAGAGGGAGAAGGGAGTTACTAATTTTTTTTTAAGAGCTCAGGTCTTACTAAAACCAGCTTTGAAAGTCTTAAAAATGATCCACTTATTTTACAACGAAGCAGAGAATGACAATATCCAATGTGCACTTTTAAACCCCAGTTTACCTGAATGGCAGCTGAAAAATGCCCCATTCATAAGGGGCTGATTTTGACACAAAGGAAACAAAGATGTATACATTCAGGGGAATATCTTAAGTAACCATTTATAATCTCAGCTGATTTTATTTTACTCCAGAGGAGCTGAAAAATGCCCCATTCACAAAGGGCCGATTTTTGACACAAAGGAAACAAAGATGTATACATTCAGGGGAACATCTTAAGTAACCATTTATAATCTTAGCTGATTTTATTTTACTTGAGAGAACACATGGAATAATATATTGGGAAATAAATTTTGTTAACCAGCCCTAGTTTCTCAACCTCGGCACTACTGACATTTTGTGCCAGGTAATTCTTTGCTGTGGGGCTGTTCTGTGCACTCTTGGGTGGTTCTACTCAGTAGACGCCAGGAGTCCCTACCCTTTGTCACAACAACCAAAATTGCCCCTAGACATTGCTCGATGTCCCCACCGGAGAACCACTGTACTAAACCAAAACAAGATTCTTGCTGTTTACAGCAAAGGCAGTTATCTGGAAATCAATTAGCTTCCCTGGAAATAGGCTGACATCATGTCCCTTCCACATAGTTAGCACTTAGAACTGAAGAGGGGTGGTAGTGCTTTCCCTTTTCTGAACATGAGGTCCAGCAACTGAAAGCAAGGGAATCTTCTCTGTATACATCACGTGTGCTCCCTCAGCAGTCAGACGTCCAACTTCGTAAGTAAGGGAGACATGAGACCATGAGACCACAGTCCCTGATCATTCTAGAAAGCGAGTAACTTTTATGTTTAGGAAGACACGTATTTTCCAAGTCCTGGAGACTGTTCTGTCTTATACAAACATATCTTCCAAAAACACTCACAGCATCTGCATGCTAAGGAAGACTTTCTTTCTAAGAGGATTTGCATGCCATGTGGACAGGTCACACCCCCAATCCAGTTCCTTTTTTTTATCATATTTTTTTTCAGATGGGGCCTGGAAATCACCAGGAGAACCAAGGGGCCTTCAAGGGCCCAACAATCCAATGTTCTTGGAAAACTTGGCTCAGTCTGTGGCCAAGAATGCTGCTTCAACCAAGATGTCCTCAAGTAAACTGTCTGCTGTCAGCCCAGGCAAGCATCTCCCTTCTAGCTGAATACTGACCACACTAGTGACCGAAGCCAAGCGGATGTGAGGGCCAAGGCCCTCCCCAGGCAAAGGGAGCTGCCTCCCCTTACGAACCAGTTCATAGAAGGCACAGGAAATGAGTCACGTGGCAAAGGGTCTCCCTGTGCAATGCCTTGCTCCAGAAACGCATGCAGCCTCTGAGGGGCCCAGACTTCTGGGAGCAAGCCTAGGATGGGAGAGGAGCCGACACATATCACTTTCAACATGCAAAGGATGAGCGGCCCAGCGGGGCAGCCACTGTATAGATGAGCAGGTACAGCTTTGATCAGACACCCAAATACCCACTGGCCCAAATCCCCACATGTTCTTGTTTATTTCTAAGCAGACCCTGTTAAACTGTGGGCACTTGGCTTGATTATTCCCTGGATCACAGCTGAATTAAATTACACGGCAAGTTTCTTTTGAGGGTGAGGCACGCACACAGGCCGACTCACTTTCCAGAAGCTGTCCACTTTGCCATACACGAGTGACTGGTTCTGCCTCTTGATTTCGTTGATGTGGTGGATGTCGCTGGAGTTCAAGTGCTGCTCGACCACAAAGCCCAGGAAGCTGTTGTCTGGAGTGTGAGCTGGTGTGGAGAGGACAGGACATGGCAGTTAAAATTCAATCAGCAGGAACAAACACCCACCATGACCAATTTCACTCAAGCTGTCGTGAGCATAATTAAATGTTTTCATGTCACCTCGTTCTTTCTTTACCTGGGAGGGGGTTCAAGGGGGCGGCCTGCTCCCACCCAGCCCCAACTCCACCTTCATGGAGAACTAATTCTCTCCAGGATGGATTAACCCAAGCCCAACCCTGCTTTTCTCAGTGGAAAGTCCATCTGTTTAAAAACCATTCAGCTGCGTCCTCCCCTCCATCCTGTCTCCTCAGCACAAAAACACTGGCTCCGGACAGAAATGCCCTCATCCAGATTATACCAACTAGTGGCTGGAAACCTGGAGGGAGCAGGACTGAGTCCACAATCCCCATCAGGGTCAGCAGACCCTGCATGCTCTCCTCCGACTCCAGCTGTACTCACCGAGCAGTGAACCAGGCAACATCACCCACACTCTGCACTGCCTCTAAGAATCATTCACTAATGAAAGGTATAATTTTGAACGGATGGATGGAACGAAGACAGAATAAAAGGTGAAGCTTGCTGGGCTGTGAACCACTTCTGAAAAGCCAACCAAACTAAGAAAGCAAGACAGACGACTCTGGAAGAGAAAAGGCATGTCCCTCTGGATCATTCATCATTTGAATTCTACAACTTCTCTATTTTTTTTTTTT
>SJYV01016613.1:809420-887754 GCA_006410875.1 Neotragus pygmaeus | reverse complement strand
CTCCAGAAACGCATGCAGCCTCTGAGGGGCCCAGGCTTCTGGGAGCAAGCCTAGGATGGGAGAGGAGCCGACACATGTCACTTTCAACATGCAAAGGATGAGCGGCCCAGCGGGGCAGCCACTGTATAGATGAGCAGGTACAGCTTTGATCAGACACCCAAATACCCACTGGCCCAAATCCCCACATGTTCTTGTTTATTTCTAAGCAGACCCTGTTAAACTGTGGGCACTTGGCTTGATTATTCCCTGGATCACAGCTGAATTAAATTACACGGCAAGTTTCTTTTGAGGGTGAGGCACGCACACAGGCCGACTCACTTTCCAGAAGCTGTCCACTTTGCCATACACGAGTGACTGGTTCTGCCTCTTGATTTCGTTGATGTGGTGGATGTCGCTGGAGTTCAAGTGCTGCTCGACCACAAAGCCCAGGAAGCTGTTGTCTGGAGTGTGAGCTGGTGTGGAGAGGACAGGACATGGCAGTTAAAATTCAATCAGCAGGAACAAACACCCACCATGACCAATTTCACTCAAGCTGTCGTGAGCATAATTAAATGTTTTCATGTCACCTCGTTCTTTCTTTACCTGGGAGGGGGTTCAAGGGGGCGGCCTGCTCCCACCCAGCCCCAACTCCACCTTCATGGAGAACTAATTCTCTCCAGGATGGATTAACCCAAGCCCAACCCTGCTTTTCTCAGTGGAAAGTCCATCTGTTTAAAAACCATTCAGCTGCGTCCTCCCCTCCATCCTGTCTCCTCAGCACAAAAACACTGGCTCCGGACAGAAATGCCCTCATCCAGATTATACCAACTAGTGGCTGGAAACCTGGAGGGAGCAGGACTGAGTCCACAATCCCCATCAGGGTCAGCAGACCCTGCATGCTCTCCTCCGACTCCAGCTGTACTCACCGAGCAGTGAACCAGGCAACATCACCCACACTCTGCACTGCCTCTAAGAATCATTCACTAATGAAAGGTATAATTTTGAACGGATGGATGGAACGAAGACAGAATAAAAGGTGAAGCTCGCTGGGCTGTGAACCACTTCTGAAAAGCCAACCAAACTAAGAAAGCAAGACAGACGACTCTGGAAGAGAAAAGGCATGTCCCTCTGGATCATTCATCATTTGAATTCTACAACTTCTCTATTTTTTTTTTTTCATTTATTTATTCTTTTCTCTTTTGGGCCACACCATGTGTGGGATAATCTTAGTTCCCCAACCAGGTATCAAACCCTGCATTGGAAGTGCAGAGTCTTAACCACTGGACTGCTAGAGAAGTCCCTAAAACTTCTCTGCTTTAACACCTGACAAAGAGAGAAAGCAAGCCCACAGCCTCTGCAAACATTTATCTCTCATGTCCATAATTTTAAAAAGGAATTTCACCAGAAGGCAACCATCAGAAAACAGTCTCTCTCAAGGAAACAGAGACCCTTCTCTCCTCTCCAAACATCTGGCCAGAGAACCCTGCAGAAGATGACAACCCAGCAGAGGCCCCACCACAGGAAAAGCAACTGCTTGGCTTGACTTTAACCTGAACAGAACTAAAAATAACATAAATGGAGAGAGCCTGAATATTTAATAAAATCTACACAGCGACGCTCCCACCCTATTCAGTCACAGGTGGGTGGCTGACAACCCACAACCAGAGGCGGAAGCTGGTTCCCTTGTCTTGCTTTGGTTTTCTCAGGAGTCTCCCAGGCAGGAAGAGGGCACAGAAGCCCTTTAAGATGCTCCAGGGATCTGAAGGCCCGGGTCCCCCGCAGGCACCCGCAAGAAGATGAACGAGGGAGCTGGGCAGAGAGCCCTGAGCCGTGGACGTGAACGAGCTGCATAAATACTTGTGATCACCATCCTGTCTCCCAGGCTGCTGCTTAATGGGGGTGACAGAATGAGGAGATAATAGGGTTGTGACTGGGGAGTTGTGTGCGGTCTGGCCAATCTGTTATTTCATTTCTGCGTTTCTGAACAAGTGCCCAGAGGCAATGGCAATGGCTGCAGTTGGCTGGAAAGTAAATTACTGAATAAATTCTACTGCCAACAAGAGGCAATGGTTGCTTTTTCATTTCTGCCCCTTTTGGAAGAGCTGGTGAGGAGGGGGTTTGACGGGGTTTAGGAGAGGGGCAGAGAGCCTGTGTACATTTGAAATGTTGATAAGGCAGTTAAAAAAAAAATCTCTTTCTAAAACTTTTGATCCATTGTAGAAATTCTGAAATAGAATCTGATGCTTTAAACCTTGAAATTTTGGTCTTGTCTTCAGAAAATTTATGTGGTGACTAAAGCTTTAGATATTTGTTTCTGCAGTTCTGTTATCTAGCCTCTAGGTGGGCCTGCTTTAAAAAATGAAATAATCTAACATCTAAAACACTTAACAGGTTAGAAAAATAGATCAGGTACTAAGGTGCTTTCAAAAAGAAAATGATCATCAAGACCCAAGAAGAAAAAAAAAATTTGTTTCTATTTCTGTGTCAAAGATTCCCCACAGCTTGAACAATAAGAGGGAGAGGAAGTAAAGAATCTACTCAAAAAAACTTGTGGGAATGGTAGGCTTTTACCATTTTATGACTGGTCATTTGGTATTAAACTAACTTGGACACTGTACGAAGAAAGAATTACACATACAAGCTCTCCTCTTAAGTTTTCATCCACACACCTTACTTCAGTTCTTCTCTGTCCCCAGGTATAAACTTGGGGACTGATAACCGGCAGGAGCCATTTAAGCAGCTCAGGTGAGACTTATAAGGAGAAATACTGTAGCACTTACAAACACACTGCCACATTTCACGAGCACCAGGCAGATTGGCCATGTCTTGCCTGGCAGGAGACGTGGAAGTAACCACAGAGCAGGTATGCCTGGCCTCCAAGGAGCTGGGTGTCTGCCTGGTGACAAGCCCTTCAAGAGCCTCCATCTGACACAAGCCTCCTTCCTGTTGCTGAGTATAGTAAACCACAAGCCACAAGTGCAGGCTGATGGATCTGCAAGGACCTATCTGTGGAGACCTACCCTCAGGCCAAGCTTTGTTTTTTGCTTTGCTTTCAGAAGGGAACACAAACTTCAGCTGTGTTGGGAGGGCTTCAAAGGAAGGGTATTTACATTTCAAGGTAAATCAAAGAAATCCCATCATAAATGAGACACAGGAAATCCTGTACTTTTGGAAATCACTCCATCCTAGGAGGTAAACAAATGAGATTTAAAAAAAAATAGCTGACAATCTGAGCACTTTATAGTGATCATTTCATTATATCTTGACAAAAACCTTAAAACATGTTTGTACAGATGAGAAAACAGAGCTTCACTTAAACTATCCAAGCTGACATGCCAGGAAATGGCAACATTGGGATTCAGAGTCAGACCAGCTGTTCCCAGAATCCAGCCTCCTTAAAGCACTTTAATACACACTTGAGATGCCAAATATCTTATTTTCTGGACTCTGTGAACTGTAATTGTAAACATGTTTTACAGGAAAATAATCTTATAAGGCAGGCCAGGATATACATGAAAGAACAATAAAGTATAAATATATATATATGGAGTCTTCAGAATTGATGCTTTCTAATTGTGGTGCTGTAGAAGACTCTTGACAGTCCCTTGGATAGCAAGGAGACCAAACCAGTCCATCCTAAAGGAAATCAGTCCTGAATATTCCTTGGAAGGACTGATGCTGAAGCTGTAACTCCAATACTGTGGCCATGCGATGCAAAGAGCTGACTCCCTAGAAAAGACCCTGATGCTGGGAAAGATTGAAGGCAGGAGGAAAAGGGAGTGACAGAGGATGAGATGGTTGGATGGCATCACTGACTCAATGAACATGAGCTTGAGCAAATTCTGGGAGAAAACAAAGGACAGGGAAGCCTGATGTGCTGCAGTCCATGGGGTTACAAAGAGTCAGATGTGATTTAGCAACTGAACAACAACAATATGGAGTCTTTCCTCAGTTTCTTGAGCAACTTATGTTATATGTATATGGAACTAAGCTGATTTTTTTCTATATGCAGCAACTAGAAGGGACATTGTTTCTGAGCTGAGTCCCGCAAGGATTTTTTTTTTAAAGAATTACTGTTAGTTTGAAAAGTGAAAGTGTCAGTCGCTCAGTCGTATCCAAGTCTTTGTGACCCCATGGACTGTAGCCCACGAGGTTCCTCTGTCCATGGGATTCTCCAGGCAAGAATACTGGAGTAGGTTGCCATTCCCTTCTCCAGGGGATCTTCCTGACTTGACACACATTTTAGAGGACTTTTTCTGTGAACGAATTTTATGTGCCAGGTATTGAGGAATTACAACATAAAGATGAGTTTCTGCCCTTATGAAGCTTACCAACTACTTAATAAAAGAGGGCTAGATACACCATATTCACCAGGCAGTTATAATGGCCTCTTTGGAAATGTAATTCACAATTTTTATCAAGTTAAACTAAGCTTTCTTTCAATGGTGTAAATCCTCCCAGGTCTAATTTTTCAAACAGTCAGTTCTAAACATCTCTAAGAAGTACAAAATTCATCCTAACAGATGTCTGCCAGCCTCCAACTGCAGCTGGCCCTGCAGCTTTGGGGACCCCCATGCCACCTGGTCACCAAGGGCAGAAGTTGCAGGGCCAGCTGGCCTCCCTCTGCAGCCCCACAGCCAGTCAGTCACCAAGTCCAGGGGATGTCAGCTTCTGAAAACCCATCATCTCTTTGTCTCCTCTTCACCTACCTAGTTATGACCTCATCAAGTCCTGTCAAAACTTCGATAAGTTTTTCTTTTCTTTAAATAGAAACATATTCTCAGTGTCTGACTTTTCTCAGACAATAGAGAATGACAGAAGGAAAGAAAGATGTCACCCATCAATTTTACCACCTAGAAATAACTACTATTAGGCTCCTTTTTTTCTAGACTCATGGAGCTGTTTTAATCCTCAAACCAAAATTGGATCTTACTGTACCGATTCTTTCATGACTTTCTCTTCTCACTTACACAATGTGCCATGGGTATCTTTCTAGGGGTAACAACCAGCTCATCACAGCCTGTTAAAGCAGCACAGTGCTTCAGCACCTGGATTCTCCCCATTAGATGGAATGCCTCTGGTTCTGGTCTTCCAGCATCGCTATGTGGAACCAACCACCTTTCCCAACCAGCCATGCAATTCCGTCCCATTCAGTAGCCTGAACTGGTGCCAGTCCTGATCCTTTGCCTCCCCAGCTCCCCATGCCACCAAGGATGGGCACTTGACTGAGAGGACTCTGCCTGACCATGGCTCAGTTGAAAGATGGGTTTATAACCCAAGTTCCATCCGTCACAGCAGCTCCATGATGAGTGGCAGCTACTTCCTGGGGTCAACATCTTTCTGCTACAGTCACTGAGCTGGCAGGGCGCACATCCTGAGCTGCAAATGCCATCCCTGTGTCTGTGAGGGGAAAGCCTGCCTGAGAATAACGCCAAGACAGAGAAATGCTAAGGTGAGATAGGTAGAGACTGAAGGGATCCTCCAAGTCTGAATCCGGCTCTGCCTAAAGCCAGTTTCCTCCCATCAGGAAGCTTCTACAAGCCTCTCATCCTTATCCATCAGAGGGCAGACAGAACAAAAACCACAATCAGAGAAAACTAATCAAATTGATCACGTGGATCACAGCCTTGTCTAAATCAATGAAACTATGAGTCATGCCGCGTCGTAGGGCCACCCAAGTCAGATGAGTCATGGTGGAGAGTTCTGACAAAATGTGGTCCACTCAAGAATGGAATGGGAAACCACTTCAGTTTTCTTGTGCTGAGAACCCCATGAACAGTATGAAAAGGCAAAAAGATATGACACTAAAAGATGAACTCCCAGGTCGGCAGGTGCCCAATATGCCACTGACGAAAAGGCTGAGCCAAAGCAAAAACAACACCCAGCTGTGGATGTGACTGATGATGGAAGTAAAGTCCGATGCTGTAAAGAACAATACTGCATAGGAACTTGGAATGTTAAGTCCATGAATCAAGGCAAATTGGAAGTGGTCAAACAGATGATGGCAAGAGTGAACAGCGACATTTTGGTATTCAGTGAACTAAAACGGACCAGAATGGGCAAATTTAATTCAGAGGATCATTACATTTACTACTGTGGGCAAGAATCCATTAGAAGAAATGGAGTAGCCATCATAGTCAACAAAAGAGTCTGAAATGCAGTACTTCAGTGCAGTCTCAAAAATGACAGCATGATCTCTGTTCGTCTCCATGGCAAATCTTTCAATATCTCAGCAATCCAAGTTTATGCTCCAACCACGAATGCCAAAGAAGTTGAAGTTGACTGGTTCTATGAAGACCTACAAGACCTTCTAGAACTAACACCAGAAAAACACAAAAAAATATCCTTTTCATTATAGAGGACTGGAATGCAAAAGTAGGAAGTCAATAGATACCTGGAGTAATAGGCAAGCTTGGCCTTGGAGTACTAAAGAAAGCAGGGCAAAGGCTAACAGAGCTTTGCCAGGAGAATTCACTGGTCATAACAAACACCCTCCTCCAACAACACAAGAGACAATTCTACACATGGACATCACCAGATGGTCAATACCAAAATCAGATTGATTATATTTTTGCAACTGAAGATGGAGAAGCTCTGTAACAGTCAGCAAAAACAAGACTGGGAGCTGACTGTGATTCAGATCATGAACTCCTTACTGGCAAATTCAGACTTAAATTGAAGAAAGTAGGGAAACCCACTAGGCCATTCAGGTATGACCTAAATCAAATCCCTTACGATTATACAGTGGAAGTGACAAATAGATTCAAGAGATTAGATCTGATAGACAGAATGCCTGAAGAACTATGGACAGAGGTTCATGACACTGTATTGGAGGCAGTGATTCTAACTACCCCCAAGAAAAAGAAATGCAAAAATGCAAAGTGGTTGTCTGAGGAAGACTTACAAACAGCTGAGAAAAGAAGACAAGAGAAAGGCAAAGGAGAAAAGCAAGATATATCCATCTGAATGCAGCGTTCCAAAGAATAGCAAGGAGAAATAAGAAAGACTTCCTCTGTGATCAATGCAAAGAAATAGAGGAAAACAACAGAATGGAAAAGTCTAGAGATCCCTTTAAGAAAATCAGAGACACTAAGGGAACATTTCATGCAAAGACAGGCACACTAAAGGACAAAAACGGTACGAACCTAATTGAAGCAGAAGATATTCAGAAGAGGTGACAAGAATACATAGAACTATCCAAAAAAGATCTTCATGACTGAGATAACCAAGATGGAATGATTACTTATCTGGAGCCTGACATCCTGGAGTGCAAACCCAAGTGGACCTTAGGAAGAATCACTATGAGCAAAGCTAGTAAAGGTGATGGAATTCCAGCTAAGCTATTTCAAATTCTAAAAGATAATGCTGTGAAAGTGCTGCACTCAATATGCCAACAAATTTGGAAAACTCAGCAGTGACCACAGGATTGGAAAAGGTCAGTTTTCATTCCAATCCCAAAGAAAGGCAATGCCAAAGAATGCTCAAACTACTGGAAACTGTACTCATTTTACATGCTAGCAAAGTAATGCTCAAAATTCTCCAAGCCAGGCTTCAACAGTATGTGAACTGAGAACTTTCAGATGTTCAAGCTGAAATTAGAAAAGGCAGAGGAACCAAAGATCACATTGCCAACATCTGTTGGATCACAGAAAAGACAAGAGAATTTCAGAAAAGCATCTACTTCTGGTTCACTTATTATGCTAAAGCCTTTGACTGTGTGGATCACAACAAACTGTGGAAAATTCTTAATGAGATAGGAATACTAGACCACCTTACCTGCTTCAAGAGAAATCTGTATGCAGGTCAAGAAGCAAGAGTTAGAACCAGACATGGGACAATGGACTGGCACCAAATTAGGAAAGGAGTACGTCAAGGCTGTACATCGTCCCCCTGTTTATTTAACTTATATGCAGAATACATCATGAGAAATGCCAGGCTACATGAAGTACAAGTTGGAACAAAGACTGCCAGGAGAAATATCAATAATCTCAGATATACATATGACACCACCCTTAGGTAGAGAGTGAAGAGGAACTAAAGAGCCTCTTGATGAAAGTGAAAGAAAACAGCGAAAAAGCTCGCTTAAAACTCAACATTGAAGAAACAAAGATCATAGCATCCGGNAATTTGCCTGAAACCAGGAATGAGGACTCTGGTAATTTCTGCTATTGCTGCCTTCATCCACAGTCTCCACCACAAGAGAGGAAAATAATGCAATTAGATGAAATGTACCCCTGAAAAAAGATAATAATGCTTATATTAGGGTATGGGAAACTTCTTCCAAGGGGAGGCTTTCCCTGTTTTTGTGATAGGGTTATTATTATTAGTATTATTTTATTTGATTGGAAATATAGAGGGAATCATACTTCAAGAGAAAAAATAAAATCCTGCTATTGGGGTGATCTAAAGGAGGCAAAGGTGGTGAGGAATCATAGGGGCACCTTCAGAGAGCAGCAGGCTGTTGGTTGAGGCCAGGTTCAGGGGAAGGGCAGTGGTCAGGGAGAGAAGACGGAGGGTTCAAGAGCTATGCTATGGACTCTGAATCCAACCCCAAGGGCAAGGGGAAGGCACTGTGGCTGTGAGGAGGAACAGCCTGGTCCAAGCTGAGCTTTTCTGAGCTGGCTCTGGGGCAGGAAGAGGGTCTCAGAGTCCAGTCCAGAAGCCATGCTAGTGTATGGACCAGAGGGAAAAGCAGGAACAAGAGGCATGCTCTGAGGGAGGAGGAACCACACTTCTCAGCTCAGCTTCCTGGGGGAAAAAAACCATCATTCAAAGATCTAATTAAATGCCCTTACTATTCTCTGACCATTTGGTTTGCCCCTACAGAAGCTGCGTAGGAAGGTGCTGGGAATATTCTATGCTCATAAAAATGTTCAAAAGCAAACAGAATACACGAAGATAGTTCTCTGAAATTCTGAGATTTAGGCGAAACAGTAAAGAAAAGCCAGCCTTCCCAACTTGTAGAAACTTTATCAACTTGGTGAGGAAATGAGCTAGAGGAGAAATATAAGCAGCCTCAAAGTGAGGTGCTCTCTGAATCTTCAACAGTATCTATCTGGCCACGAGCATCCGTCTCACTTCCCTGCTCCTAAAGATGCTTCAGCAATGGTGGGTGTGTTTTACTCTCTACTTATCCTCCTGCTGGGCCCTTTCTAACTAGCCTTTCCCACCCTCCTCCTGCGCTCCATACCTGTCAAACACCTAAGACAGATGGAGTTGATGACAGTTGATGACAATGATTTTACAAGTACATTATTTCTGTGGTCTCCAAACTTCTCCCTGTGCAACCATCCCATCAGGAGAAAACAATCTAAATACATCCACAGTGTATGTGCACACTGTTGTTCAGCAGCTTAATTTGTGTCCAACTCTCTGTGACCCCATGGACTGCAGCATACTAGGCTTCCCTGTACTTCACCACCTCCCGGAGTTTGCTCAAACTCATGTTTATTGAGTCGGTGAGCCATTCAACCATCTTATTCTCTGTCACCCACTTCTCCTGCCCTCAATCTTTCCCAGCATCAAGGTCTTTTCCAATGAGTTGACTCTTCGCATCAGGTGGCCAAAGTATTGGGGCTTCAGCATCAGTCTTTCCAATGAATATTCAGGGTTGATTTACTTCAGTTATGTAAAGATTACTATCAGCCCATCTTTTAAGTACTAGTAACTGTTTCACTTTTTTCTTTTAATTGACAAGACATAGGTAAACTTTTGACACTTTTATCTTCTATTCAAAGGAATGGTTCCCCGCACCCCACCCCCTCCACTTCAGGTTGTGAGAACAGCCACATATACCCAAAGGGTGGGGGATGGAAGGTTCTGTGGGAACAACTGGGTTAGACTGGATCTGGCCCCTTTGTCATGTGGGAAGGGAAGGACCCTCTCTGAGGGGTGCAGCCAAATTCTCTGTGGGCAGGCGCTGGAGGTAGGGTGGAGCAGGGAGGCACTGCTTTTTTTCTACAAGTTCTCCAACCTCGGGCACATCCTCAAGATCAAGGTCCTCAACTGCTTCATTTCCCTGCTTCCCCCATTCAAGACTGCCTGGGCCATAAGGATGCTTTCCATCAACCTGTTCACTGACGGATTTTGCCATCACTTATAATCCCTGCCTTGCTCCACTGTCTTATTAAGAGTTGTAAGATATTGATTTTCTAATTTTTCATTCCTTTTGCATGTATTAGCTGTGATTTCTCCATAATTAACAATGTTCTCTCATCAACTATCTGATTATCTTCAAATACAATTTGTCTTAGGAAAGCAGGATCAAAATTGGATTCTTTCCCTTTATTTTTTGGAGTAATGAAGTGGGTGTCCTAGCCACTTCTAAAGGTGATCAATTGATTTTGTGGGTTTTTCTTGCTTGGACTATCATTCTGGACTCATGGATTATTTTCTGTTGGTTTGATTCCCTCCACTGCAGTCGTTATTTTTTTTTTTTTTTTAATTTATTTGGCTGTGCCAGGTCTTAGCTGCAGCATGTGGGGTTTTTAGTTGCAGCATATGGGATCTAGTTCCCTGAACAGGGATTGAACCTAGGCACTGGGAGGCTGGAGGCTTAGCTACTGGGCCACAGGGAAGTCCTCGTTATTCTTTTTGGTGCTCAAACTACCTCATCTTTGGCTCCTATGTCCTTCTGACTCCATCCCAGGGGTTTTTCTTAGTCTCCTTGCTTCCAGATTAAAGAAGTCACATTTTTAATGTTTGCTGCCCTAGATCTAAAATCACCCATTTATCTTAGAAAGAGGTTTCTTCAGTGGGAAAGGTACTTAGGAAGTCCCAAACGAGTGTTAAGGATACTCATTGCCACCTGATTGTCTTTACTTTTGATGCTTTTCAAAGTACAGAGTTAGGAAACATTTACTTTTTAAAGAGAAAATATAAGTTCACAGTGATATTTCCTATTCAAGCCAAATATTATACAGTCTTAACTTCTTTAAGCACTCCCTCTTCCTATACACTGCAAATTCTGATTCCCACGGTATACCTGGAATAGTTTCAAATAATAATAAATATTCCCCACTACAAATATATGTCCAAAGATTGTGTTTTAAAGTCAGTTGAAATAATTATTTTATCTGTGTGAGAGATTAGTACCAACCTAACATATCACTAGGTGTGTTTCATGTTTTTTAATCTCTTCAATCTTTAGTGAACTCTTATTTCTTTTAAAATAAAACATTTATATGGTTCCAAAGTCAAAATAAAGTACATTAAGAGACATCTAGCACAGAGAACTATATTAAATATTCTGTGATAAATCATAACAGAAAACACTATAAAAAAGAATATATAGATATGTGTTACTGACTCACTTTGCTGTACAGCAGAAATTAACACAACACTGCAAATCAACTATACTTCAGTGTAAAGAAAAAAAAAGACATCTATTTTCTATCCCTGTCCCTTCAAACCCTCCTCCAGGGGTAATCATTTTTATTAGCTTGTTTCTTTTGAAAACACAAGCACAGTCACATACATCGGCATACACACATTTTCCTCCCGCTGCATACCCTTCTTACATAGAAGGGAGGGACTCCACACATTGCTGAACTTTGGTTTTTATCACTTAATATAGACGAGACATCTCCCTTCAGACAGTATAATCTTCCCTCGGTCCTTCTGCACAGTTACACACGATTTCACTCTATCAATGGACTATATGATTCACTCAGTTCTCTAACAGGAACCTCTGGGTTATTTCCAGTCTTTCCTTAGTACGTACAAACAGTGTCAGGATACATGGCCTTGTACGCATGCCATGTATGATCTTTGCTCACTTGTCTTTGGGTTGGATTCCTAGATGTGATCTGCTCAGGCAAAGCAAAGACGCCTAGAAGCTGTGCTAGACGGTGACAGACCCCCTGGCACGGGGCAGCGGCAGCCGGGCTGCATTCCCAGCGCTCTCCTGAAGTCTCACCTGAGGAAGAGCTGCGTGAGCAAACTTTCAGCTTCTTGCCAGTTTGATATGTGGGACATGGGATCTTCGTACAATCTTAAAACGTACTTCTCTTATTAGGCGTGAGGTTAATATGTTTCATATATTTGGAGCAATACGTTTCTTTTTTTCTCTGGACTACTTTTGACCATTTGCCTACAGGATTGTGGAACATTTTCGTCTCAGTTCTTAGTAGCTCTTTATACATCAGTGATATTAACCCTGTGTAACAGAATATGCTATGTTGTTATTTTTTTGATATTGTTGTTTTTGGCATACAGGTCTTTTTTTAAGGCAGTCAAATGTATTGCCTTTGGCCCTTGATTCCTGCTGAATTCTGGGTCACTTAGAAAACTATATCCTTCCCAGGTTAACAAGAACTGATCTATTTTTTCGATCTTCAGTTATATTTTAAGCAGTGAATGGATTTCAATTCAACCAACACTTTCAAATCCTCCATTCATTGAAAATAAAATAGGTTTCTCNTATCCTACCTACAAAACTATATCCTTCCCAGGTTAACAAGAACTGATCTATTTTTTCGATCTTCAGTTATATTTTAAGCAGTGAATGGATTTCAATTCAACCAACACTTTCAAATCCTCCATTCATTGAAAATAAAATAGGTTTCTCAGGACTCTGAATCCCAGCATTCTAAATGAGAACTTATTTTCTGGAAAAGCCTCCTATGTTTATGCCCCAGATGTAGGGAAACACCATCCCGTGGAGGATATAAATATACCATGTCATTTAAGCAGTTCGGGCCATTTGGCACAACACGGCTAAACACTGTATTTATGTGAACTAACAGACGAGTCACCCCATTCTGGCTCCTCAAAGTTGCACAGCCGTGTCTCCCCATGCGGCCAGTAACCTGTCACCCACCACGCCTATGTTAGTTTGCCCCCTGAATTCTGCCCCAGGAACAGACGATGACAGCAGGATGGCAGAGCCCCAGAAGCAGTGATGGTAATGTGTACGATGCACACAGAACACTCTCACACACCTCTCTCAGCTAAAATGAACTCTGAAACATGAACAGATTTCCCCATCTGCCACAGCCCTTAACTCTTTTTCCTTCTCACACTTCAACTCAAGGAGCAGTCCACTGTACTTGTTGCTGTACTTAGTGAACCCAACAAAAGGTCACCTATAGGTGGCTGTTCATGAGGGGAAGGGGTCAGCACATGGGGAAGAAGTAAGGAGAGGGGGGTTGTGGGTCTTAACAAGGGAAACAGATTAGCTTTCAGATAGTAATTCTAGGATGGAAAGCTCTGGATTAAAATTAGTCTAAGAATTTAGGAAAACAGAAATCTGCACTCTAAGTGTACAAATGAACTGTTTAACTTGGGGGAATGGTCATTTCCAGAATAGGCATTCACCTCATCAAGGGGAATTATGTACAAAACAGATCTTTATGACCCAGATAATCACGATGGTGTGATCACTCACCTAGAGCCAGACATCCTGGAATATGANTGGAGAAGACTCTTGAGAGTCCCCTGGACTGCAGGGAGAGCCAACCAGTCCATCCTAAAGGAGATCAGTCCTGGGTGTTCATGGGAAGGACTGATGTTGAAGCTGAAACTCCAATACTTTGGCTACCTGATGCGAAGAGCTGACTCATTTGAAAAGACCCTGATGCTAGAAAAGATTGAAGGCAGGAGGAGAAGGGGATGACAGAGGAGGAGATGGTTGGATGGCATCACCGACTCATTGGACATGGCTTTGGGTGGTGATGGACAGGGTGGCCTGGTATGCTGTGGTTCATGGGGTTGCAAAGAGTCGGACACGATGGAGTGACTGAACTGAACTGAAACAATAAATTTATCTCTGTCATGAATACTATCAGACTTGGCATTTGGCTTTACAGTCCTCAACTAATTGTAAATGAAATAAAACTGCAGGCAGGTAGACTGATGGCAGCAGCAAGAAATGGTCAGTGTGGGAAAGAAACACACAAAAAAACACTAAGAGGCTACAGCTGGGGCCAGTGTGTTCATCATCTTTTAGTCTGCCCATTACATCACTTTGCAAAATAATCACTGCTATTGGCAACAAGACAGCACATGAGCAACAGAGCATAAGATTTCATTCTGAGCCCAGGGTTTAAAAAGTCAGTAAGGTATGAAACAGATTTTTAAATCATTCCATCTTGAAAAGGCTGGCTTTTTCTTAATAAAGTTTGATGCCTAAAATAATGAAGGTTCAATTACAGTATTTGGAAAAATGTATAGACACGGAAGATCTCATTCTTCCTGAATCATCAAGTGGACCCTAAACAGGGTCTGTGTGGCAGGAAGCATGTTTAGTGTCTGCCAATCAAAGACCACCGAAAGTCTTTCCCAAGTGGTTTCCAGTGATACTTTAATATTGAACATTTTTCTCCAGAACATTTCCAAGGCTTTTCACAAAATGTTCACAGAGCCTTTTAATTCTAGTTTAAAAAAATCCAGTTATTCTCAAGTAAAAGGTTCCATAGCACACATTTCTACAGCTAAAGACTCCAGGAATCACAAATGCAAACACATGGTAGCCTCATTTCTTCTCCCATTTGTCTCTAATGGGAGTCTGGAAAGCAGAGCTTAGACATGACTACTCACGGAACATGGTGTAAAACTGCTGGGGGTTCAGATTCCACTTGCCCCAGGGCGTCTTGTGGCCTTTCAACTGGGCATAGTTGGCATGGTTGAACTCTGGCTCTGTGCCAAACGAGTCCAGAATTCGGAGCATGCACCTGAAAGATAAACAATGCTATGAGTAAAATAACAACCTTGACCCCAAAGTCAAAAGACCAAAAGCTCTACCCTCTTTCTCTCTCTCAGGAACTAGCAGAGATGGACAAATTCTTTAAGTAAGAAATGCCACTGGGCACAAATCGAGAGGTCTTACACTAGCCTGTCTACTAAACATCCCCAAGTGTGACTTTTGAGCCAGAGCCGATGTCCATACAATCTGCTTTGGACAAGTTGACTAATCACAGAAGATGCTCAAATACCAGTGAAATAAAAAGTTCCCTAACGCTAGAATTGTACAAGGCCATGGTCACTGCTGTGCCCCTAGCCAGGGCCGAGCATACAGTGTTGACTATTAATGAGCAACTGTGGAAAAAGAAAAGAATTAACATTTTTAGAGGTTACTATGGTATGAATGCTAATCTCCATCCCCCCCTCCCCAGTCCNTCAGGCTCCTCTCCTCTCAATCTCCATGGAGATTCTCCAGGCGAGAATTCTGGAGTGGGTTGCCATTCTCTTCTCCAGAGAATCTTCCCAAGCTGAGGATTGAACCCAGGTCTCCTGCATTGCAGGCAGATTCTTTACCATCTATACCTGGACTGTTTTCATTTCTTCTAAAATACTGCATTCCCAGCTGCCTAAAAACCTCTCAGAGATGTTCCCCTGACTCTCTATGCCCTCCTCCAACCTCCTTTGCCTTGTTAACATTCATTCATGGGGTCCTGGTTCAAAGGATTCTTCTTTGTCAAACTTTCCCTGATCCCTCAAACTACATCAGGTCTGGCCAAAAGCAGTTATGGATCCTGGAGTTTTTTCTGAATGATGCTTTTCACTTGCAATTATGGACGGAAGTGATCACTTGATCACTTTCTGACCAATGTTTAGTCTGTATTGAGACTAATGTTTTACTCACTGTTGCATCCCAGCACTTTGCACAGTGCCAGGGAAGTAATGTGTACTCAGTCACAAATATGTCGAACAATAAGTGTCCAGACAATGACCTCCTTGCAGCTGGAGGTATACACACAGAGGTGGAATCATCTCTTTATAAATGGTGAAGTTTCAGGGGGGGAGGTTTGAGCATCAGATCAGAGCTGCCTGGATGACTTTTAAGGTTCTTTTCCTTCAGGGGAGTCTCTGAGATTCTATGAGTCTGTGATTCTAGGGTCCCCCCTCACTAGTAGAAAACCCTGCCTACTTGCATAACTCACCTATGGCCCAGGTCTCAGGTCTCCTGGCTCCAAGGACACAACTCTCTCAAAAGGCAGCTAACTCCAGGCTCCTCTGGCAGCCTGGAACTCACATCAAGCACCGGGAGAAGCTGTGTTGGAAACCTTGGGAGCAGCTGCCTGGGGGCTTTAGTGATTGGACCCTCTGTGGCTCCTTTAAGAAGTTTTACAAGGTTAAGGCTTGCTCTAAAAATAAGCTCATAGGCTTTTTAAAAAGCTTCTAAAACCATATGTCCACAACAGCCTTTTTTGAAGGGCCAGTGAGCCTTTAAAAGCTTCAAAAGTCACTACTTGGCCTGCCTCCCACAGTGGAGAAAGTTCAATATGCAGTGTGCTTAAAAAACAGACCTGCTTTTAAGTCTTCTAGAACCTGCACCTGAAACACTCTGCGCCCTATCAAAGGAGTTCAAAATGGAGATCAGTTTGTGTGCGGCTTGTTACCCCAGACACTAGGTTCTTTCCACACTAATCAAGTGCCCCAAATAACCACAAAATTTCCATTAGTTGCTTATAGAGAGATTAGTTCAGGTTTTTCTTTCTTGTTCTCTCTTTCCTCCTATAGGTCTCTTCATATTATTGGGTGTTTTGGATTATTCTGTTAAGTGCATACACACAGATTCACAGGAACCATGGTGTGTCCAAGAAAATGTTCACCCAGATTGGGTGTCTATCAGATGACTGGTAGCAAATGANGGCCTGTCTCTTATACACATCTGAAATCCTAAGGAGATGGTATTAGGAGGTGGGGCTTTGGGGAAGTGATAAGCTCATGAGGGTGGAGCCCTCATAAATAGGATTAGTGCCCTTCTATAAGTGATTCCACAGAACTCCAGAGCCCCTTCCACAGTATGAAGACATAGTATGAAGTCTGCCACCTCTCCTGACCATGCTGGCATCCTGATCTCACACTTTCAGTCTCCCCAGTATGTGAGCAATACACACTTAGTATTTATAAGTCACCCAGAATTTGGTTCAGCAGCCCAGGCCACTGAGACAGAGGTCTTATTTTGCTCTAGAGCACAGAGCTTGCTCTTCAACAATTATTCAAAAATGACTAGAGTACAAGATTTTTGGTAAAGCTTAGAGTCTCACTCAGTAGGCAGTCATGACTTGTATGTATTTGATAGTAGCAGGACATTATTGTTTTCTCCCAGAGCTCAAAATGAATTGAAACCGAAGATGTTTCATTTGGTTATTCCACCAAAGCCTTAGAACAGCACCAACCAAACCGAGTGTACTGCCTGTTTTTGTGTGGTCTTCTAGCTAAGAATGGTCTTTACATTTTTAAATGGTTAAAAAAGGGAGAATATTTTGTGATGTGAAATTCAACTTTCAGTGTTCAAAAATAAAATTTTATTTGAACTAGGCAAGCCTAGTTGTTTCTGTATGCCTATGGTTGATTACCTAGAGTTATAGTAGAGTTTGGTAGCTAAAATGGAGACCACATGGCCAAGCAAAGACTCAAATATTTATTACCTAGCTCTTTACAGATAAAGCCTTCTGATCATTGCTTTGGAGTACATAAAGAATGATCAATCAGAAGAAAGAAATCAATACTAAAACAGAATTTATTGATTTTGGTTACATTTATACCATCACTGATTTTCAAGACACCGACGTAAATTTAACTCACGACTGGCCAATGAAACAGCACTATTTTCTGTATCTATTATTTCAGCACTATTATTATGTATTAATAATAATTCTGAATGGCTCATACTGGACCAATAACCATAACAGTAAAGAGGGATCAGAGACCACATTTTAGAATCAGGTGATGACAATAACTTTTTGATTTGATTCAGTTTCTTTCCTTCTTCCCCCACTAGTAAGAAGTCCATCTTTCAGTCAGTTTTACGTCAATGCATGATGCAGAAAAAAAGAATGCAAACACCAGACTGAATTTTCCAGGAAGAGCAATATTAAGTTGTCATTTTAGTGTGATGATTCTCACATGTGCATTATCTGTCTAGACAAGAAGGAAAAGAAAGAGAGAAGGAAAGGTGGGAGGCCATGACCACAAAGTAAGATACAAGCTGACTGCAGAAACAGTGTCCTTCTTCCAGGTCCCCATATGGTTCTCAAGGAACAAGGGATCACCCTAATGACAGAATTCACATGTACGTGTAAATGGATCACTCTGCTGTACACTTGAAACTAACACCATATTGTAAATCAGCTATACTTCAGTACAAAGAAAGAAAAGAAAAGAGCTGGGATGATGGCAGCTCTGTAGAAGGTCACTACAGGAAGGGGAGGACACACCCTGACTTGTGGGATTGGGGAAGGTTCAGCTCCCGAGAGACGGACAGAGCTGGGGGTCAAAGGTGACAGTGCTCTGGGCAGGTGCGGCAGGGAGGAACCAGCCACCCTCCTCACAGAAACCTTTGTCTTGGAGGCTTTGGCTGTCTACACTTGTTTGTAATGGACTCTAACACTCTCTAGCTTGTGATTCTATTTTTAACTTAGAGTTTTGCTGGTGTTAATTTTATATTTGGATAATTAAAACAAACCCTGATGAGTAAAGACGCCTGGTAGGAGCCTCACACTTGAAATCCTGCACTTTTAGAAGGGATCTAAGTGTATGCCACATGATGCTGGCTTCTACTCAATGGAAGACTACGGAATGATTGATGATAGGATGTCTCCACGTGTCTCTAAACTTGTAGCTCTACATACTCAAAGCTTTGATCCGGGAATTGTCCTTTTTCTTTTCTTTTTGAGCTTATCTTGGTTTGTTTTACAAACCAGAGGCAAGAGACTGATCACTGTCTACGACAGGGGAGGCTGAACATTATAGTTTTCCCTCTTCAATCACTTTGTACATCTGTGTGTTTTGGAATTGGGTTTGTGTTGTTAATATTTATGCTGTTCCTCTAATGCCTTTTGTGTGTCTGGAGCATCAGAAACAGACTGATGACTTTAAAAGATATCTGCCTCGCTGCCTGAGGCAGCTGGCTTCCTAACGGGGATGGCTGCAGCAATGCCAAATGATTCCTGGAACATTCTCTCTGTGCTAAGCCCCGCTATTACAAGATTGGATGCTCACAACCTCCTTGCCAGGACCTACTTTCTAATTTGAAGTTTGATGCGAAACAGTGTATCTTGGACTATTTGCATCTCACTTTTCTGTGTGTTCTCAATGCCCAGCAAAGGCCTCACATGAAGCAAAACAGTTATGAGTTTCGCAGTACCTAGCAGGACGCTAGTCACATGTAGATATTCAATACACGTTTAATCAAATGCCCTCAGTGCAATCTAGTCACTCAGTTGTGTCCGACTCTTTGCGACCCCATGATCTGCAGCACACCCTGGGTCCCTACATAAATTGGACAGAATTTATATTTTTTCAAGATCAACAAGACTCCTAAGATTGTGCCTAAACAAAACATCAAATGATAAACTTTATATTTAACAGAATTCCTATCATCTTCCATTATCCATGATGAATACAGGGAGCATCACTAATTTCTAATCTTTAAAAGGAAAAGAAATAGGCAAGAAACTTTCTAGAGAATCTGCTTGGCCTTTGGATGAGAATCTCAGATATACCACACCTCAAAGACACCAATGCTAAAGTCCTAACAGACCTCCTGCCAGCTAGTATCACTGACACAGATGATTTATTAAAGAATGGAGGGATTAACATTACATTCTCCCATAAAATCCCCTCTGAGCTAGAGCCTTTTCATCCAACAAGAATCAAATACCCATCAGCAGTGACCATTTTAATAATAAAATCATCCTTTTTAATTGACCTAAATGCTACCACGGAGAATATATTTCCATCCAGAGAGCCTTTCTTAATGATGAGAATATGTGAGTCCAGGGACTCTCAAAATGCCCAGTTCCTTAGGCATGTTTATCAGATGCCTTCCAGTAGCAAAAGTCAGAAAAAAACAGCTCTTTCTTTTTTTTAATGCTGTTGCTAAAAAGGGGGAAAAAAACCTTTATTCACTGATAAGGCCTATTAACCAAGGATAAAGATGGCTACTCCCATATAACAGAGAACATTTATCATGGTCTGAAGATTTGAAAAGAAAACAACATACTGCCATCCTGGACCACCCCAGATTTATATATATATATATATTTAAGACATTACAGGCACATTTCATTTTACGGTGCTTCACTTTTTGCATTTTGCAGATACTCATTCTTTTTTCAATTTTTAATACAAACTAAAGGTTTGTGGCAACCCTGCACTGTCAGATGTTGGTTAGCAATTTTTAGCAATAATCTATTTAAAAGAGTTTCCTTTCCCTTTCCCTTTCCAGTTTTACTGAAAAATAATTGACACACAGCACAGAATGTTTCAAGCGTACAGCATAATGATTTGACTTATATACAATGTGTAATGAATACCATAAGCTTAGTAAACAGCCATCATTGTAGAGATACAAAATAAAGTTTCTTTTCCTTGTGATAAGAACTCTTGGGGCTTGATCTCTTAACAGCGTTGGTAAGTAATACAGCAGTGTTAATAATATTTATCACATTGTATATTACATTCCTTACTTATCTCACTGCAAGTTTAGTATAAATATAATATATACAAAATATATTTAGTATATTAGTATACTAAATATACTAAGTATATATACTAAATACTTAAATATACTTAGTATACTAAGTATATTTAGTATAATATATTAAATATAATATAATATATACTAAATATATTTAGTATAAATATAGATAGTTTACTTATCTAAACTGCAAGTTTCTACCTTTTGACTACTATCCCCCAACTCCTCCTCCCCCACTCTCCACTTGTTATAACCACAAAGCTGACCTCTTTTTCCATGAGTTTGCCTTTGTCTTTGTTTTTGAAGTATAACTGACCTAACACTATGCCAGTTTCTGGTGTGCAGCTTAGTGATTCCATATTTCTGTACATTACAAAACAATCAGGATAAGTCTCATTACCATCTGTTACCATATCACTGACTATATTCTCACACTGTGCATTTCATAACTGAAAGTATTTTTTAAAATGTACTTTTTTTTTTTTACTCATAATGATGTTGCACACTTACAGTATAGGGTAAACATAACTTTTATATGCACTGGGAAACCCACTCCCCCCGCCCCCTCCCAAAAAAAACCCCAAAACTGTGGGACTCGATTTATTGTGGCATTCACCTTACGGCAGCCGTATTTGATGTGGATTCAAGTCGCCCTTCCTCCTGGAATGCTGGCAGCTATCACCTTGCTATGGGTGGGATTGGAGATGGAGGGGCTAGAGCTGAAGTTGGGGGTGAGGCGGGGTTTCCTCTAGGCTAGGCGGCTGTCACCTTCCTATCAGAGGTGATCTGATCCTAAGGTTCTGGAGCAGAAGTCCTGAGATTTCGGGTCAAGCTGGCTCTGTTCCTATCTATTTGGCTGCATGGGGCAGCACACGGTATCTTTGCTGCATCATTCGATATCTCCCGCTGTGGTACGTGGACTCTAGTTGCATCTCATGAGCTCAGCAGTTGTAGCATGGAGGTTTAGTTACTCTGCAGCCTATCAGATCTTAGTTCCCTGACTAGGGCTTGAATCCTTATCCCCTGCATTGCAAGATGGATTCTTTACCACTGGACCACCAGGGAAGTCTCATCTGTTCCCCGTTAAGTGTGTGCTTTCCCCTGTCCCAGCACTGGGACCCTCACCCCAGAGTGCAGAGTGCTGAAGCAAGGGCAGAGGGTGCAGGCTGTCAGCCTGTCAGCGAACCACAGAGCCGAGCTGTCTCTGACATGCTCTCTGTGTGGGCACTGTTTCCCTTCCTCTACTGAGATGTATGCTTGGGTCCAAGTACCTTCTGCTGCTCACAGACAGCCTTTTGCCGCCCCNGTCAGCCTGTCAGCGAACCACAGAGCCGAGCTGTCTCTGACATGCTCTCTGTGTGGGCACTGTTTCCCTTCCTCTACTGAGATGTACGCTTGGGTCCAAGTACCTTCTGCTGCTCACAGACAGCCTTTTGCCGCCCCCGTCTCCTCCATTTCTGCCTGTTTGCGGCGTCGCTGACAGGTGGAGCCTGTGTGCCCAGGTATTTGGGGTGAGCTGCCATCAGAGATCTGGGCTGCTTTGGATGGGCTGCTTGGGGAAGCGTCAACAGCAGCCACTGCCGCCCATTCAGTTCCATCCTGGGACCAGGCCGCCGCCATGCCCCACTGTTTTCCCTCTCTCATCGTGGCCCCCCTGGATCCAGGGCCGTGTTGTGACATGGAGTAAGAGGGGCTGGAGCATTCAGTCAGCTAGGGCTGGCACACACCGAGTGGCTGCAGGAAGCCTCTGTTCAGCCTCTCTGCCCTGCCTCATGGGCAAGCCCGGGCACACGTGCTCCTCACAAGCACGGTCTAAGCTTCCCACCGCTCTCCTGTTAGTGCCGGTGGCCCACCAACCTAACAAGGGGGTTCATCTCTCTCTCGGGTAGGATCCCATGACTCTGGGCCCCAGTCTGGCTCTCACCACTTTCCAGGGTAGTGTCCCTTTTCCGGAGCCCCCTCCCAGGGATCCCTGCCTGATCGCTTTTCCTTCCTTTCTCCCCGATTACATGTGGGTCTTTCTTACAGTCTTGGTCATATGGGACTCTTTCTGCGAGCTTCCAGTTAAGTTTTCAATGAGAATTGTTCCATGTTTAGATGTATTCTAGATGTGTATGTAGCAGGAGACAAGTTCCACATTCTCCTACTCCACCATTCTACTCTATTCAATCCCCCTATTATTCTTCATTAATAAGAATTATTCAAGTCAAACTGGATACTTTATTTTGCCTGCTGAACACTGAGACTTACAGCTATTCTCATGCAAGTGTTAAAAGTAGTGTCGGGGGGATATATGTATACCTATGGCTAATTCACATTGTTGTATGGCAGAAACCAACATAATGTTGTAAAGCAATTATCCTCCAATTTAAAAAAAGTAGTATCTGAGACACAGTAGCATCAAACTAAGCCTCTCTTAGAAAGAGTGTAAGGAAATTTAAAAATTAATAAACTTCATTATAGAATTCAATGTTATTTAGTGTCAGGCTTGTGTACCATGTAAAACTATTTCAAATACTAAGTCATGGTCTCAAATCCACATATAGGGAAATAGTGAGATCTTCTACTAAATAATAAAACTGTGCACAGAGTAACACTGAACTCTAGTCATACTAAGGATAAGGCTTATCTTTAAAAATATAAGACCCTAGCATTTAGACAAGATACACCCAGCTTTTTATTCCAAGAATGATAACAATACTGATGGAGGAAAGGGACAGAGAAATGAGTCATCATCTCAAATCTAAAGAACACAAGAAATGACACTGTTCATATTTTATCAAAATTGTTATTTGATTAAACGGATGAGATTAGTGTATGCAGACAGAGACGCAAGCTAAGTGTTAGGGGAGGAAAAAAGAAGGCTGGACATTTGGATTCTAGTCTTAAATCAGTGAAACTAATGAAGAATGTTGAAAGTCAAAAGACAGTGTGTAGAATCTGAACTTCAATTAGGAATGAGAAACACTCTACACAGCTCAAAAGATAATATTCGATAAGCTTTTTCTACTGGCAACCATGTAACTCTTGTTAACAAAATAAAAAGCTCTAAAAATTTAAGAACAAAACAAGTAAGAGCACTTACTGGTAATGAACCCAGGATGGTCCAAGAGTTTTCTTGAATTGAGCGAGTCCTACAATATCAATATAAATGAGCTCAACGATTCGATCTCCTACAGTTGGGCAGCCAGATCGGTTTCCAACAACCTTCTTCATTATTCTAGAGAAAGAACAGAAAGAAGAAAAAAAGAAAAACAATTTATCACAAGCATTACACTTAGCAACTTTAATAGGCAAAGAAACATCCCAAGAATGCTTATCAGGAAAAATGACATGGCTGTTCCCAGTCAGCTGCCTATCCAAATTCTGCCCAGTCATCAGGTCTATCCAAAGCCTCAATTTTGAGTCTTGCAAAAGCAAATGGTGGTATACAAATACAGCCTTAGAAACCAAAGAAGATCTGGGTCTCAGTCTATCTCTATTTAATTTGCTGGTCAAGAAGATTATGGAGGTCTTTAAGCATTGGTAAAAGGGCCAGATGTGTTATTTAAACAGATAATTGTGGAAGCAACATGGAGCAATGGTTCCCAAATATGCCTGCACATTAGAATCACTCGGTGATCTTGGTGGATTTTCCTAAGCCCAGACCATATATATTCCAGACAACATAAATCATACTCTCCAATCTAGCAGCCATGAGATCTTAGGAAGTTAACTTCTCTGAATCTTTCCTCATCAAAAACAAAACAAAAAGGATTAGATACAGAGAAGATGGTAAGACAGAAACCTCTCGGGAATTCTTTAGGTAGTTGAAATAGGTATTGAAAGGAAAGTACATATACTGGATACTCAGTACCTATCAGTTTCTCCCAGAGTCTGTTCTTATTATACAGCCCTTACTGACCTCCTTCCATTTCAATACAAGCCTCTACAGTACAAACTTCTTTCTATACCACACTGTACAGAAAATAGTTTGGCCAAGAAAATGCACTATCATAGCAAACACCTTCTTTCAACAAAATAAGAGATGATTCTACACACGAACATCAACAGATGTTCAATATCTATACCATACTGATTATATTCTTTACAACCAAAGATGGAGAAGCTCTATATAGTCAGCAAAAATAAGACCAGGAGCTGACTGTGGCTCAGATCATGAACTCCTTGTTGCCAAATTCAAGTTTAAATTGNTATACTGGATACTCAGTACCTATCAGTTTCTCCCAGAGTCTGTTCTTATTATACAGCCCTTACTGACCTCCTTCCATTTTAATACAAGCCTCTACAGTACAAACTTCTTTCTATACCACACTGTACAGAAAATAGTTTGGCCAAGAAAATGCACTATCATAGCAAACACCTTCTTTCAACAAAATAAGAGATGATTCTACACACGAACATCAACAGATGTTCAATATCTATACCATACTGATTATATTCTTTACAACCAAAGATGGAGAAGCTCTATATAGTCAGCAAAAATAAGACCAGGAGCTGACTGTGGCTCAGATCATGAACTCCTTGTTGCCAAATTCAAGTTTAAATTGAAGAAAGTAGGGAAAACCACTAGACCATTCAGGTATGACCTCAATCAAATCTTTTACAAGTATACAGTGGAAATGACAAATAGATTCAAAGGATTAAATCTGATAGACAGAGTGCCTGAAAAACTATGGATGGAGGTTTGTAACACTGTATAGGAGGCAATGATCAAGAAAAAGAAATGCAAAAAGGCAAAGTGGTTGTCTGAGGAGGCCTTACAAATAGCTGAGAAAAAGAGAAGTGAAAGGCAAAGGAGAAAAGGAACGATATACCCATCTGAATGCAGAGTTCCAAAGAATAGCAAGGAGAGATAAGAACGTTTTCCTAAGTGAACAATGCAAAGAAATACAGGAAAACAATAAAATGGGAAAGACTAGAGATCTTTTCAAGAAAATTAGAGATTCCAAGGGAACATTTTATGCAACGATGGGCACAATAAAGGACAGAAACCGTATGGACTTAACAGAAGCAGAAGATATTAAGAAGAGGTGGCAAGAATACACAGAAGAATTATACAAAAAGATCTTCATGACCCAGATAACCACAATGGTGTGGTCAGTCACCTAGAGCCAGACATCCTGAAGTGAGAAGTCAAGTGGGCCTTAGAAAGCATTGCTATGAACAAAGCTAGTGGAGGTGATGGAATTCCAGCTGAGCTGTTTCAAATCCTAAAAGATGATGCTGTGAAAGTGTGGCACTCAATATGCAGCAAATTTGGAAAATTCAGCAGTGGCACAGGACTGGAAAAAGTCAGTTTTTATTCCAATCCCAAAGAAGTGTAATGCCAAAGAATGTTTACAGTACTGCAAACTGTACTCATTTCACATGCTAGCAAAGTAATGCTGAAAATCGTCAAAGCTGGGCTTCGACAGAATGTGAGCCCAGAACTTCCAGATGTACAAGCTGGATTTAAAAAAGGCAGAGGAATCAGAGATCAAATTGTGAACATCTGTTGGATCATAGAAAAAGCAAGAGAATTCCAGAAAAACATCTATTTCTGCTTCACTGACTATGTTAAAGCCTTTGTGGATCACAACAAAATGTGGAAAATTCTTCAGAGATGGGAATATCAGACTACCTTACCCACCTCCTGAGAAATCTTTATGCAGGTCAAGAAACAACAGTTAGAACTGGACATGGAACAATGAACTGGTTCCAAATTGGGAAAGGAGCACGTCAAGGCTGCATATTGTCACCCTGCTTGTTTAACATATATGTAGAGTACATGACGCGAAATTCTGGGCTGGATGAAGCACAAGCTGGAATCAAAGTTGCTGGGAGAAATATCAATAACCTCCGATATGCAGATGACACTGCCCTATAGCAGAAAGTGAAGAAGAACTAAAGAGTCTCTCCTAAAGAAAGTGAAAGAGGAGAGTGAAAAAGTTGGCTTAAAACTCAACATTCAGAAAACAAAGATCATGGTGCTCCGTCCCATCACTTCATGATAAGTAGACGGGGAAACAATGGAAACAGTGACAGACTTTATTTTCTTGGGCTCCAAAATCACTGCAGATAGTGACTGTAGCCATGAAATTAAAGGACGCTTCCTCCTTGGAAGAAAAGCTATGACCAACCTTGACAGCATATTAAATAGCAGAGACATTACTTTACCAACAAAGGTCCGTCTGGTCAAAGCTATGGTTTTTCCATCAGTTATGTATAGATGTTGAGGGTTGGACCATAATGAAGGCTGACTGCCAAAGAATTGATGCTTTTGAACTGTGGTGTTGGAGAAGACTCTTGAGAGTCCCTTGGTCTGCAAGAGATCCAACCAGTCAATCCTAAAGGAAATCAGTCTTGAATGTTTATCAGAAGGACTGATGCTGAAGCTGAAACTCCAATACTCTGGCTACCTGATGCAAAGAGCTGACTCACTGGAAAAGACCCTGATGCAGGGAAAGACGGAAAGCAGGAGAATGGCATGACAGATGACGAGATAGTTGGATGGCATCATCGACTCAATGGACATGAGTTTGAGCAAGCTCCAGGAAATGGTGAAGGACAGGGAAGCCTGGCGTGCTCCAGTCCACGTCACAAAGAGTCAGACATGACTGAGCTACTGAATGACAACAAAATACTGCTCTGTGCTGTTTGCTAATTTTTTCTCCTATGTCTAATGTTTCCTTCTGACTAGACTGTATTTAAGAACTGGCACTATGGTTTATACTTTTTCATTATCCTTCCATCCATCCACTAACATAAACCTAATCATCTATTTAAACCTCTCCTTGCACTCAGAGCCAACATACTTGATTGTAGGTCAGCTTCACATAGTGAAGCATATAAGTGCTAACCATACTGCCATCTGCCCAGATAAATCTGTCATTTATCTATTTATCCCTGCTCACATCCCTTAACAGTCCTGAGCCAGACTATGGACACCCTCCTCCAAAGGACAAGAGTCATCAATAGGCCTCTGCCTACAGCTCCTCAATGACACAGCTCTAGGCACCCTTTTCTTTACTGGGTTTCTGAAAGAACCAATTTCTTACCAAGAATTTGAAAATTTTTTCTGTAAAGGGCAAGGTAGTAAATACTTTCATCTTCACAGGCCACATATTCTCTGTCACAGCTATTTAATTCTGCTCTTGTAGAAGGAAAGCAGTTATAGATAATATACAAACAGTGGGTGTGGCTGTGGGCCTATGAAACTTGATTAATAAAAGAGGATCCCTGTGCTATACCTGAGAGCATCCACAGAGAGTTATGCCTGAGCCTTACCCCCAAAAGCTGTCATTTAATTAGTCTGGGATATGGTCTGGGCTGGGGGAGTCTAAAAAGATCTCTAGGTGATTCTAATGAGTAGGCATGTGTGGGAACCACTGCTCCAAAATTAATAAACACATCTGGCTTTGACACCAGGGCTTAAAGACCTCCATGATCTTCTTGAAGCAAATCAAGTCTCTGCCTAGTAGATCCCTAATACGACTTTTTGGGCCTTCCTAGAGAGTACATATCCCCAGAGCACCCACAGTGCTCCATTTCTTCACCACCCTCTCTCCCATTGATCTCTTCACTTATTTGTTCAGTAAACAGTTATGAGTACCTGCTGTTCTAGGTGTTCAATACACAGTGGTGAGCAACATTCACACTTTCTCTACTCCCTGTACTTATCATCCTCACCTCAAGTAGTACTAATCACACTGCAATTAGTGTCACTATTGTATAATGCATCAGTTGTAATTATCAAAAGATTTGCATCTTCTTGACCACAGGCTGATCATCTCTATGTCCCATATCAAGACAAAGGAGGAGGTGAAGGAATGACCATACAATGTATGAATACACCCACTTCAGAGGTTGTGTCCCCAATGTGTTTTTTTTAAGGAAGCAGGGCAAAGGCAATGGCAGGCAGCTATTAAAGAGTGGTGAAGGGCTCAGAAAGACCTTGGTTTTCCCAAGCTTTGAAAGGAGCATTGTGGTTCCATGATCAAGAGCACAGGCTTGGAGGTCAGAGAGACAGAAGGCTCAAATCCTGGCTCTCCCACATATCCTCAATAGGATCTTGAAGAACCCATTTTTGGTTTGAACCCCAGTTTGCTCATCTTTAAAATGTAGAAAGCAACAGTACCTACTTCTAGGCTTGCACTAAGGACCAAATAAAATATAACATATGAAACGCTTAATATCTGGTGCACAGGAAGTGTTCAACAAATGTTAGTTCTAAATGGGCACCATCAATATTATGGCTGTCATTATTGGTGACATATGATATTTTCACCATCAATATCATAACTGTTGATATTACTGCTATAGCTAAAGCCTGGATCATGGTTTTAGCATATGAAAACCATTTAACAAATGATAGCTGACATTGTTTTATTGATAATACTGCTTTTTCATCTCAATACTGCCTCTAATCCTGTGTGGACCTTGGACTTAACACAGTGACCTCGCTGGACAATAAAGTAGGAGCAAGGTTGGACATGTGCTGTCTTATATCTTCCATCGCTAGAATGTCCCTTCAAGGGTTTTCTTTTGGAACAGTTGACATATTGCTTCATGCTAACTTGGCTGTTGGGTAGAGTCTCAACGGGCAGTTATCCAAAAAGGAGGAAAGGAGAGCTAAGCACTTCTGCTTGGTCAGCCGTGTCAGTCTAAAAGTGATTAACAGCGGATTCAAGCTAGAAGTACATTTCAATGAAACCAAAAAACCTAGGTAGAATTAACAGACTTAAGAGTTGCAAGTGGGCTAATTGAAATAGGATTGGATCAGTGCTTTCGAGAAATTCATCTTCTCCAAATTAAATTACAAACAGGAACCTGCCCTGTTTGAAGATTTAGAAAGTGTGATGTTGAGGAGGGAAGGGTATACATTTCAGCAAGAGACAGGGAATTAGGAAAGTTAATAATGTTTTGTGCTGCAGATGTTGGAAGCACCTGTAACAGCAGAGAATAAGCTCCTTAGTTTGAATTTTCTGGCATTCATTTATCAAGCCTCTGGAGCTTGAAGCTACAATGAAAACATATTAGCCTTTTCACAGTGTATGTATTTAGCTCCTGAAAATAATCTTCTTATCTCCTGTTTAGTGAATTATCACTTTCATTTTTCTCCACAAGAAATTACACACTAATAGAGGGTTGTAAGAGTTTACAATTTTTTTTTTGTATTCTGATTTTAAAATTGAAAAGTAATCTCCTTACTCCTTGAGCTCTGCCAGTGAAGCTGAAATCCTAATGTCATGGCCCAGTAAGTACAGAGATGTAATTAAATCACTCCACTGAACTAATTCACCAAGAGGGCCACCACTGAAAGCTGTCTCTGCAATCTTAAATCCAGATTCCTTAGTCAGGAGGCCCAGGTGAACAAGGACCTGAAAAAAAAAAAAAAAAAAGACGGACATACTGATTCTCATTGGATCAAGTACAAATTCAACAGTAACCTACCAAAAAACCACTTACCAATTCCAAAAATAAAATCTCAACATGGGGTAAATAATTTTTGTAGAAGTTAAATAGAAAGAAAGGAAATGATCTCTCATTGTTTTAGAGAAATAAAGTCATTTCTGCATTCAGTATGGCTTTGGACAGATAATTCTGCTTTCCAAAGGTGAAAAATCAGGATTAAAGGACAGTCAACAAGGACAATAACATATCTTTCAACAATACTGGGCTTTTTTTTTGCCACAGATGGAATATTTTAAAGCTTTTAACATGATAAATTTCAACACTAACAAAAACAGATATGACAATACAGTCAATTCTGATGTACTTAACAATTACTGACTTCAACAATGATTAACTCCTGACAGATCTTATTTAATATACATCCCTCAATTTCTCCCAACCCCTCCAGCTTATCTTGAAACAAATCTGAGAGAGCTTATCATCTGTAAAAATCTCAGCTGGAATTTCTAAAAGAAATACATTTTCATCAAATGTATTTCATCAAATGTAAAAAATACAACTGTAATATCACTGTCACCCCTAACACAGCTATTAATTTCTTATTATCATCCAATATCCAGTTAGTGCATACACTTGCTCAACTGTCCCTTATTTTTCCCAAGAGCAGTTATTTGAGTCAGAATTCAAATAAAGTGCATAAACTGTAACGTCTCATACCTCTCTTAGCCTTCTCTAACTGTAGGTTAACTGCCTGATCTTCCTTTCTGGGAGAGAGAGGGGCTTGTAATTTACTTGTCAAAGAAACTGGGTTGTATTTCCAGAAACCCTCTAGGTTTCACTGACTGTAAAACAGATTTTTCTGTCCCTTGTATTTACAGTAAATCAATAACTACAGCTGCAGCCATGATCAAATTTGTATTCGATATTTTGGGCAACACTCCTTCATAGGTAGTGCTGTGTACCTCCAGTGGTAGGAACAATATCTGGGCGTTTCTGTTTTGTGGTGTTTGCAGCTACTGATGATCACTAACTAGATGCATTAATCCATTATGGCTTGCCACTGATGACCTTCTATCATTCCTTCTGCATTCATTAGCTGTAATATTGGTACTTCTAGACAGAGAAAACTATCCCTCATGGACAACTTACATAGGAAAAAACCTGATAAACACCTGATTATTTCCTTTTAGTTATTGGTTTTCAAAATAACAAATTTGTTCTTTAGCATTCTCTAATGATGACAAAGGAAGATTTTTTTTAAAATATGTGTATTATTACATATGAACATAAACATAAGTATATTTGATGGGTTTCAGTACACTGCAGTTATTGTTCTTACTGATTACCAAACTGTGCCACCTTGGGCAATGGGAGGCTGTTAAAGTTGGCTTTCAAGTCCTTTGAAAAAATTCTAGCAGTCTTTGATAATTTCTTTTTGTTCATATATAGAAAGATATTATGCGTACATGAGATTCATATTTAGTACATATAAGTATGTTTTAGCTGACAGTGAAAACAGCATTCAGTATGGGTTTCCAGGTGTAAATTCAGAGTAGCAAGGCAGCTTTTAATGTGGTCCAACTGACTGCAGTCTGAAAGGAAAACAGCGATGTTAGCTTAACTAAACCTAGGGTATAAGAGCTTCACGCTCAGGGATATTACAGGGGTTTCCCAAGCATCTCCTCATGAACGTCAAAACAAACTGGCTCAAGTTCAATTTACAGTATTTCTGTCTCAGGAACACAAGCAGAACTGCCACCAAACACAGCAGCAGTGAGACTCACCAGCTGGTAGCCCAAATGGCAGAACGGACAGACACCCAGAGCATGAAACTGTCATGATGATGTAACAGGAAGTTCTTTAAGGTTGTATTCGAGTAAAGAAAAGAGAATTAAACTTCCTGATGCTACTGAGAGCGAGTCAGATGGTACACAGGAAAGTCTTACAGGCAGATATTCTGTCTGGCTTCACTGAAGAGAAACGTGTGCTAGTTCCTGCTAAGATTGTTGTAAACCAGGGAAAAAGCCCCAAAATGGCTGTACGGGAAAACCCTGTGTGGACTCACCCCCAGGGAATATCACTGGGGATGTGACATTTCTCTTAGTCTCATGCCCATGAAAATCAAATTTTCAAGAAAACTGGCATTCAGCTGAAGTGAATTAATCAGAAACTCACTTTCTTCCGCTTTCTCTTCTCAAGATTCTGCTTCATTGCCAAGGACTTGATTGCTTGGATCCACGCATCAGCCATTCGCCGGATCCTCAGTCTCATCCATCGGAATTCTTCATGCTTTTTCATCATACTGTAGAGAATATTAACATCTGTACGAATTTCTGCCTAGAAACAGAAATTTAATAAAAATGAATAGGAGATAAGAAGCCCAAAAGCATAATGGTTTTCATGATGTGACGTTTGAAAACTTGAAAGAGAGAGAGTCCATTA
Organism: Neotragus pygmaeus; assembly: GCA_006410875.1. Taxonomy (NCBI): domain Eukaryota; kingdom Metazoa; phylum Chordata; class Mammalia; order Artiodactyla; family Bovidae; genus Neotragus; species Neotragus pygmaeus. The sequence continues at coordinate 855,509 of SJYV01016613.1, read as the reverse complement.
AACATGTGGCGTCAAAAGGGAGTCTGGTTCACTGAAGAGCTTTACTTGAACGTCCTGGGGCTGCAAATTGAGGCAAAGGGCCNTAAGAAGCCCAAAAGCATAATGGTTTTCATGATGTGACGTTTGAAAACTTGAAAGAGAGAGAGTCCATTAAACATGTGGCGTCAAAAGGGAGTCTGGTTCACTGAAGAGCTTTACTTGAACGTCCTGGGGCTGCAAATTGAGGCAAAGGGCCACTGACTGCTACTCTGCTATATAAGGGACATCATTAAAAAATTAGAAGCAGAGAAAAGCAGCACAGGCATTGCCAAGCCCTGAGCTAGGTCAAAATGTGTATTTTACAGTGAAATGTGCTTGATGCGTCTTGAAATTGTCTGTACCTGAATTTATGGGCCCTTTTGATCTACTTCAGGGGAGCAGACTCCTGGAAAAACTGAAGTTTATCCTTAACAGGCTACCTGCCATTGTGGAGGCTGCCACAAAGCCTCATTCCGCTTACAAAGTAGGAAAATACATGCTAACCCTCTAGTCTTGCCCCAATCCAAATAAACAAAAGTTAATAAACTATTTTCTACAAGGAATTTAAAAGCCAGGAATATCACTTTACTTTTGTAACTGAATAAAATTTTGAATTCATGCCAGAATAACTTAAAAGTCAAAAAGAGTATTTTTCTACAATAGCTGGATGTAATCAGTGACTGAAAGAACATGGAGAAATAATAACATTAGTATTGTGTTCATATAACATCTAAAGAAAGCATGCTGAATCCATCTTTCAGCAGTCACCATAACTGGTTCTAAACACTCATCTGACCATGCCATGACTCAATTATGTCCCAGGAATCCCATGGTCTAAGTGAGGCTCAGCAAACTCTGGCTCTTCGACCAAATCTTTCTCAGTTCAGTTCAGTTGCTCAGTTGTGTCTGACTCTTTGCGACCCCATGGACTGCAGCACACCAGGCTTCCCTGTCCAACACCAACTCCTGGAGCCTATTCAAACTCATGTCCATTGCATCATGTGATGCCATCCAACCATCTCATCCTCCATCGTCCCCTTCTCCTCCTACCTTCTATCTTTCCCACGATCAGGGTCTTTTGCAATGAGTCTGTTGTTCACATCAGGTGGCCAGAGTATTGAAGTTGTAGCTTCAGCATCAGTCCTTCCAATGAATATTCAGGACTGAAATCCTTTAGGATNATCGTCCCCTTCTCCTCCTACTTTCTATCTTTCCCACGATCAGGGTCTTTTGCAATGAGTCTGTTGTTCACATCAGGTGGCCAGAGTATTGAAGTTGTAGCTTCAGCATCAGTCCTTCCAATGAATATTCAGGACTGATTTCCTTTAGGATTGACTAGATGGATCTCCTTGCAGTCCAAGGGACTCTCAAGAGTCTTCTCCAACACTACAATTCAAAAGCGTCAATTCTTCAGTGCTCAGCTTTCTTTATAGTCCAACTCTCACGTCCACACATGACTACTGGAAAAACCACAGCATTGACTAGACGGACCTTTGTTGGTAAAGTAATGTCTCTGCTTTTTAACATACTGTCTAGGTTGGTCATAGCTTTTCTTCTAAGGAGGAAGCGTCTTTTAATGTCATGGCTGCAGTCACCATTTGCAGTGATTTTGGAGCACAAGAAAATAAAGTCTGTCACTGTTTCCATTGTTTCCCCATCTATTTGTCATGAAGTGATGGGAAAGGATGCCATGATCTTAGTTTTTTGAATGTTGAGTTTTAAGTCAACTCTTTCACTCTTCTCTTTAACTTTCATCAAGAGGCTGTTCAGTTCTTCTTCGCTTTCCACCATAAGGGTGGTATCATCTGCATATCTGAGGTTATTGATATTTCTCCTGGCAATCTTGGTTCCAGTTTGTGCTTCATCCAGTCCGGCACTTCGCATGATGTACTCTGCATATAAATTAAATAAGCAGGGTGACAGTATACAGCCTTGACATACTCCTCTTCTGATCTGGAACCAGTCTGTTGTTCCATGTCCAGTTCCAATGGTTGCTTCTTGATCTGCATACAGATTTCTTAGGAGGCAGGTCAGGTGGTCTGGTATTCCCATCTCTTTAAGAATTATCTACANTACTCCTCTTCTGATCTGGAACCAGTCTGTTGTTCCATGTCCAGTTCCAATGGTTGCTTCTTGACCTGCATACAGATTTCTTAGGAGGCAGGTCAGGTGGTCTGGTATTCCCATCTCTTTAAGAATTATCTACAGTTTGTTGTGATCCATATAGTCAAAGGCTTTGGTGTAGTCAATAAAACAAAAGTAGATATTTTTCTGGAATTCTCTTGCTTTTTGATGACCTCCTTCTTTCTAGATGATCTTCCTCATTGCCTGTTTTTCTACACAGTTTTGTGAGAACACAGCCACGCCCACTAATTTGCATATAGTGAGGGCTGCCCTGTGCTGCAAGGTCAGAATTGAGTAGGTGTACAGAGACTTTCTTATGGCCTACAAAGAGGAAAGTATTTACTATCTGGCCTTTCACAGAAAAAGTCTGCTGACCTCTGAGGAAAAGAATAAGGGCTTGAGTTTTTAATATGAAGCTTTTCACAGCTCCTACCTACCTTTCCCATCTCTTCTTCATTCCAGCTCATTCAGACCCCTATGGCCTTGTCCCAGGCTCTCCTGAAAATGCCAGGACTTTGGATGGGCACCTTTTTACCTCACATCGGAGACATCTTTCTCTCCTTGACTTGGTATAAATCCATTCATCACTTCAAATTCAACTCCAAGGTCATTTTCTCTTTACATCTCTCCTGACCTACGCAGGCTGTGATGGCCTCTTCCTCATTAATTTCCATGGGCCTGTGTTTCAGTGTCGACACGGGTGCAGTCCCCATTTACAACCCCCACCTTCATTACCAGATCACTGGGCACCTCCAAGTCTGGTACCAGGTCTTATTGACTTAGGAACCCTCAGAGAACTGCTCAATAAATATACATAATGCTAATGGGGTTGATGTGGCCACTCAAATTTCCACAGGGCTGGGGACAGAAGTTCTTCAGTTTACTATTATTTCAGATTACAGCTGGCATCTCTAGAAGACTCTACATGTATCACTTGGCAGCACCCCAAATCACAACCCAGGTAAGAGGTTTCCAAAACTACTTACCAATGAATTACGATCAGCTTCTTCATAGGGATTTTTCACTCTCCAAGGTAAATGGGGACACCAATTTTCAACCTGAAAAATAGGAACCAGAGACTCTAAGTATGCCGGTTCATTTGCAAATGAATTAACGTCTGTGCCAAGCCAGAGCACAGCGCCTTGTACACACAAAGTGGGTTATTATTAATACCATTATTAGTCAGACTCCCACACTCTTAGCTAGCAACCCAGGGAGGTCTGCTCTCAGATGCAACAATAACCAGTCAAGGTCCCAGGGAGCCTATGATTACACTGTACATCCATCCTTCTAAAACTTCATAATGACTAATTCCTCAATCATTTAATCATCATAATTCTATGCAGAAGGAGAGAGGGGCTCTTACGGTAGAAGGTTAAAAGATTTGAACACTGCCGCCAGGGAATAGGAATGCAAAGGTGCTTCTGTGCCATTTATTTAGCAAAAGGACAGGAATGATTTGTTATTTGCTCTGGCGTGTCTAGAAAGGTAACAGCAAGTCATCTGATGCACAGAACTCCATCATTTATCTCCAAATTAGGAATGCAACTGAGAGTTTAAGGCTAACGGATCAAGGCTTCCCCTCATTTTGTGGATGTTCACTTCACACTATCTCAAGGAACAGGGTGATAAAACCTATTGGAAAGAGAGATGAGGAAAGAAAAAAACCCTTCAGCAATCTTGTGAGAGCCATTGTGGAAGACTGATTGTTCTGTCAATGCACCAGAGTTCAGAGAGCAGAGAGGAGGAAAGAGAAAGCAGAAGTACCAAATTTTACAGGAATAACTTCAAAAAAGGTTACCAAAGAAAAATAAGGCAGATTTACACTTTCTAGTAACTGAAGAATGCACTGACCGATATTGATGTCTGACCTCTTTGCCCAAACTGGCCATATAATTCCAAGACAGCATATCACCCATTCACCAATATGAGATTATTAAAGATGGTTAATAATCAGGAAATGAAAATAATGTTTCTATGGCCAGGTGGACCCATAAAAATGAACAGAGCCAGAAGGCGGGGGGCATCCTTGGAGGATCATGGAGAAGGCAGGGATGTAAGTGAAGTTAGACTTTCAGGTCAGCAATGCAGAGTCAGACAAGCTGGTTAGCTCCCCAGCTCTGGGCAAGTTTTCAAAGAAAGGAGTTTCACTACTCTAGAAATAAGGCAAGGTGATTTTGACTAGGACCCAAAAATAATTGGGCAATTTGCATAAAGTCCTCTGCTGCTGCAAGTGATCTGAAAGCAATATGCAGAGGGCAGCTAAGTTTGGGGGTGGGTGGAATTCCTGGATAGGAAAAGTATCATATTCTCTTTTCTTTTTGTGGAGTGAAATTAGACTTGACCAGCTTTGTGAATGGCTTCAGAGACTCAAAAGGACTCCTCATAAGAAAGGTTGCAATGGTTTTTACTCATAAGAAAATAGCAACTTGCCTAAAATGCCTATGTCTAAAAACTGAGTGCTTAATATAGCAGCATCACCATGAAAGGCAAAAATCACAAAGGAAAAGCACTCTATAAGTGAGAAAAGTGAGGAATAACCAGCAGAAAAGAAGCCTCCAAGGGGATGAAGCTGGTCCCGGCAGCACTATACACATCTGTGTCTTGTATGCTTAGGCTGGACTGAATTATTTAATTCAAATTAAATTTTTGTAAATGGACTCAGTAAGACAGTGCTTTAAAGCATATTTATACCATGAAGGATTCAAATAGACTGCTGACCTGACTGCGAGAACTTCCACTGCACACAAAAGCACGAGGGTGAGCGAGCAGGGCACAGATTCACAGTCAATCCCATATTAAATAAATAACAAAATGCTCACAGCAGCATGTCAGAATAAAAAATGTCCTCATGAAGAGCATGATAGGGAGAGATGAGACATGACTGTGAATAAAGAAAATCAAGCAAAAGGAGACACATTAGTGAGATCAGATAAAGGAGAGTACATTCACTCCTCTGCCCTTCGAAGAGTCTTCCAAAATTTACTCTGATGAAAATACAGTCCAAGGTGATCTTCTAAAGTATGACTTCCCTACAGAATACTCAAGACTTTAATTCCTCTTTGAAACTGATCATTTATCTCAGTTCTTCTTACTCTAAATCACTGGATAATACCATGTGAGATTTCAAGGGCATCTCAGAAAGTATGGGAAATGGAGTCAGTGTAGTTTGAATTTAGCAAGAAATCTTACCATTACATACACACGCATAATAGAGGAAAAATCCATTCTGAGTATCTTGACCCAGAATGAGGACAGTGGGTTTTCAGGGTGGCTGTTTCTATACACAGTGATAAGCTAACTGGTTAACAAAATAATTAAATTATACATAAATCAATTACTCCATGGGGAGTGAAGTAAAAAAACAAACAAACACACACATTTCTTTCTGAAATCTCAGTGGATTACCAGGACTGGAAGAAAGCCAGCACTGGCAGTAACTCTACCTATTGAAACGAAACAGTCCTCAAATGAGCAACATTTTCCTAACTAAGAACATNAAAAAACAAACAAACACACACATTTCTTTCTGAAATCTCAGTGGATTACCAGGACTGGAAGAAAGCCAGCACTGGCAGTAACTCTACCTATTGAAACGAAACAGTCCTCAAATGAGCAACATTTTCCTAACTAAGAACATCATTGACAACACAGGGAAAAATCTTGTTCAGGGATTGCATTTCAACTTCCTCATCCCTAACTGTTTTGTCCAATCTACCCTGGCTCCCTAAATGAGTCTAACCACCCAGCATACCATCCTACCTAAGAAAGTTGAACCCCAGGGAGAGCCCCCTGTCTTCCTGATCTAGAAGCTCTTCTACTTTAACTCATTCTCATCATCTTAGTGTTCTTCTGGCTCTCAGAACCCTAGGGCCCTATTTCTGCCTGTGGTCACCTACTGGCTTGGCTACAATTTTCCTACTGCAACCTTAGAGCTCTCTCTGGGATTAAATCTGTTGTGCTGGACCCTCCCATTGCCTACCCCCACCTCTACCCAACTCCTGCAAGCTGGCAAGTCCTCTGCCAGGGAAGGGAATGGGCAGCTTTAAAATCTCCCACAAATCACTGTAGTGAGTCTAAGAACTGAAAATCTTCTAAGTTCAGGGCAACATGCATGCAGCAATCAATAGAGAAGCAGAACCATGACTATAATAACCTTTGATTTGAAGGTGAAACTTCTTCTATAGAACTAATCTTTTTAGTGCACTAGCCCCAGGCTACAAAATAGAGAGGCTGGAGAGGAGAGGGTGAGATGTATGGAAAGAGTAACAAGGCAATTTACATTACTATATGTAATGATAGCCAAGGGGACTTTGCTGTATGCTCAGGAAACTCAAACAGGGGCTCTGTATCAATCTAGAGCAGTGGAATGGGGCCAGAGATGGGAGGGAGGTTCAAAAGGGAGGGGATATATGTACACCTATGGCTGATTCATGTTAATAACAAAATTCTGTAAAGCAATTATCCTTCAATTAAAAAAAAAATATGAAGAGGAAGAAGAAGAAGGCGATGGCACCCCATTCCAGTACTCTTGCCTGGAAAATCCCATGGACGGAGGAGCCTGGTGGGCTGCAGTCCATGGGGTCTCGAAGAGTCAGACACGACTGAGCNTTATCCTTCAATTAAAAAAAAAATATGAAGAGGAAGAAGAAGAAGGCGATGGCACCCCATTCCAGTACTCTTGCCTGGAAAATCCCATGGACGGAGGAGCCTGGTGGGCTGCAGTCCATGGGGTCTCGAAGAGTCAGACACGACTGAGCGACTTCACTTTCACTTTTCACTTTCACACATTGGAGAAGGAAATGGCAACCCACTCCAGTGTTCTTGCCTGGAGAATCCCAGGGGTGGGGGAGCCTGGTGGGCTGCCGTCTATGGGGTCACACAGAGTCGGACACGACTGAAGCGATTTAGCAGTAGCAGCATGAAGAGGAAATAGAACCAGAAAAGACCAGCCAGGCTAGACCTTTTGGAACATGAAGGCATCTCCCAGAGAGAGGGCACAAAGAATCACTTTTCTTGAGCAAGGAGATCTAAAACTAACCAATTTTATTTTTGACATTCCTCCTTCCAATGATTTAAACTTCTTTGATCTGAGAAGGTTTTGCAGCTTCATCAACGTACAAAGTTCCTAAACAGACATCAGGTAGGTCATACTTACTTTCAAGCTCTTTCAGATGGACAATTCTTACATTTAAGGAGAGAAACTACCAACAGAGATCCCTACAGCTCGAATTGGATTTTAAAGAGGGAAAAGAAATAATAAAATTACAGCAAAAATGAGTAGGAGATTTAACGTATATCTACGTGTACGTCTGCAAAACTAGACAATCTCTACAGTAATATTCTGTTCTTTTGAAAGAATAATAATCAGGCTCTGATAGGGCCTCTTCTCTCATGGATAATGTGAAGGGTTTTGCTTTAATGAATCACTGACATACAGAATTTCATCAGTATTTTTCCAAGAGTTAAGTGTGGTCAAAAGTAAATACACAAAATGCATAAGAAAAGTCTAAGATTACCTCTAGAGGCTGATGTCTTGGATGCTTAGGATTCTCTTCTTTATGTAAATTTTCATATTACAATTTTTTTTTTTAACAAAGAACATTTATTGAGTAATCTTTAAAGGCATTACATTATATAAGCATACAATCATTGACTGAAGGTTTACAGTTCAGTGCATCTGGGGAAAAAACAAATAAATTTGACTGTATCCCATCATTTAACCCCCTAAAGTGCCCTACAAGGTGGGTACCACGCCCAGATTACACGTGAGGAAAGCAAGACTTGAAGGTGCTGAGAATTGCAGAGGTTCACTCACTAGTGACTTCCCCGGTGGCTCAGATGGTAAAAGAGTTTGCTGACAATGTGGGAGACCCAGGTTCGATCCATGGGTTGGGAAGATCCTCTGGAGAAGGAAATGGCAACCCACTCCAGTACTCTTGCCTGNTGCAGAGGTTCACTCACTAGTGACTTCCCCGGTGGCTCAGATGGTAAAAGAGTTTGCTGACAATGTGGGAGACCCAGGTTCGATCCATGGGTTGGGAAGATCCTCTGGAGAAGGAAATGGCAACCCACTCCAGTACTCTTGCCTGGGAAATTTCATGGATGGAGAAGCCTGGTAGGCTAGGTAGGCTACAGTCCATGGGGTCACAAAGAGTCGGAGACTTGAGCGACTTCACTTTCACTTTTCACTCACTAGTGAGTGGCGGGGCTGAGTGATGACTGAGATCCCGTCCCTGGACCAGAACATGAAGTGTCAGAGACACTTTAAAGGGCAGGGAGAAGAGGGCTGTTGAATCTGGAATCCACCAAAAAAGATTCTATGTCCAACTCCACAAACAACTAGGGGTATAACCTTAAACCATCTGACTTTCAAGTTTTCTCATCTACAACATAAAGGTGTTGGCTTCGGTACTCTATAATAATTCTATTAGCTATGAGACCTAAAAAATATAGTTAGACACCACCATGTGGGTTACCTAGCAAAATGACACAATTGTTTATTTTCATTAGATAAACTGATGATACACACACGTATATGCATACACATATTTGCTGTACTGATAACCTATTGAGAGGGTAACAGGCAGGAAGGCCAGAGGTCTCCAAACGGAGGAAAAAGCCTACAAGTGTCAGACATTTTATCTCTCTCTTAAGAGGCAGGAGGAANGACACCCAGGCTCCAATGTCAAGTCTACATGATCCATCACATCTTCATGCAGCCCAGTCTACCCCACACTCCTCTCAATTTACCTCCACAGAAGTTCCCGCTTCTCTCATCTTAGCTACATCCTTCCTTCCCTTCTGGTAGTGGCAGGGTGGCTGTTTCAGAGGAAGGGAACCAGGTCATATGTAATCGCAGTCCTCTTCATCTGAACCATTCTCCCGCACCTCCCCAGCTCTGGCTCAGGAAATGAAGACCTAGGCTGGAGCGGGCACCTCAAATCCTCTTCCTCTCCCTTCACTGCAGCAGTCCTCCCCAAGATGCAAACTGTTAGGAAGGTGTGAAATTAGCTCAGTTTGTCAATCAGGGAGCCCAGTTAGATGGTGGCTAAATTCTATCAAATGGAAATGGGAAAAAAACCTTTTGAAAATTGAACTAAATGAGGGACTTTTTGCTCAGGGCAGGAAAGGTACCTTCAGTTGACTTCTCACTGGAGTGAAGGTTCACCTGTAGCCCCAGGCCTTACTCCTCTGGAGAAGAAAGTGAGGAGGCGGGCCCCAGGCCACCCACGCATGAAACACACTCAAGTACACGCTACTGAATCAACTTGTCAGCAGCCTGCTAATAAGGTACATCACACACCCAGCTCTCAGAGCTTTTTCATTTCCAAGAGGTATTTTGACTATCATTTACTCTGACAGTTCCCATGATGGCCCTGGGGTGGCCATGGAGCAACCTCATCCAAAAAAAAAAAAAGTCTGACTCTTACAGAGGAAAGAGAGGGGTGCCAAGAGGGACAAATCCCACAGATTCCAGGGCCACATGCCCTAGAGCAATACTGGTTTGGCTTCTATCCCCCATCATCTTATGCCACAGAGGAGAGACACTTGAATCCCACAAAGAAAAGTATGGCAAACACATTTCATTTAGCCTCAGAATGGAGGCATTCTCCTCTTGCATGGCATCACCAGGGAGATGTTACTAAGTACTGGTTAAACAACAGCAGTACCACAACTAGGGGTGCAAATAAAAGAAGATGGAAGCCAAGAGCCTACCAAGCACACAACCTTAAAAATTAGCCAGCATCCATTCCACAAGCTCTGAGCACTACTGCCACTGCCCATAAGGGATGGGCGATAGAGCCAATGGAGTTTTCATTCCCTGCTCAGTTCTCTCCTGTAGCTGGCTCTGAATAAAGTCTTAACCCCACCCCACTCCATCAACCTTTCTAAAGGTAAAATGAATCACTGAAGCATAACAGAGTCCATGTGGTCTGTAAAAATGCCCTGTGACTCTTAAAAAACACGCTGCTATTTAAATTCAAGGGTACAAATGAAAATGAAGTTCAGATTAAAAGGTGAAAAAAAGGGAGAAAGTTAATAATTCAGTCTGTAAGTATAATAAATAGCTCACTCAGCCAAGAAGCATATGAAAAGATGCTGAACATCATTAATCAGTAAGGAAATACAACCAGTGATACAACGAGTGAGATACTCCCTCATACCCATTCACATGGCCATTAGAAAAGAAAAAAAAAAGAAAATAACAAGTGTTGGTAAGAATGTGGAGAAGTTAGAATCTTGTGCATTGTTGGTGGGAATGTAAATTGGTGCAGCTGCTACGGAAAGTAGTCCGGTGGTTCCTCAAAACATTAAAAAGAGAATTGCCATATGATCCAGCAACTCTGTTTCTGGATATATACCCAAAAGAATTGAAATCAGAGTCTCAAAGAGTTATATGTACACTCATGCTCACAGCAGTGCCATTCACAACTGATGAAAGATGGGCACCCAAGTGGCCACTGACAGATGAATGGGCAACAATATGCAGTCTGTATACATGATGGAATATTACTCAGTTTCTAAAAGGAAGGGCATTCTGACACCTGCTGTAACATGGACGAACCTTGAGTACACTATGCTAAGTGCGATCAGCAGATCACAAAAGACACATACTGTATATTTCACTTATAGGAGGACTTGAAGTAATCAGAATCTGAGGCAGACACAGTAGAACGGTGGTTACTGGGGCTGGAAGAAGGTGGAGGCTGTGGAGTCACGGTTGGATAGGAACAGTTTCAGGTTGGCAAGATGAAGTGTTCTGGAGATGGATGGATGGTGGTGATGGTTACACAGCAACATGAATGCACTTAATGGCACTGAACTGTACACTTTATGATTAACCTGGTACATTTTGTTATGTGTATTTTACTATATTTTTTTAATTGGTAAAAAAAAAAATTAGCGAACTCAGAGTATTTTTTCCTCAAGGGGGGGAAAAAATCATGCTACTTGGGAACAGAGGAGAGCAATGAAGAAGGAAATCATAAACCGTTCATGTAAAAACAATATGCATTTTTAAGCTTTTCAAATTCCAGGCTCAGCTACGGAACAGACCAACTACACACATGGACTCCACCCCCCCAAAAGACACAAGAAGCCGCTCACCTCACTGAGGTAAATAAAAAAAGAGCAGGTGGACCCATCCACTCCGTATTCTGCGTAGCAGGGATCCGAGCGCCACATATTCTTCATCCACTGAAACAACCAGAGGAGGAAGAGCGCTGATGAGCAGCCATTCACTGAGCGGGCACGTCTGCCTAGAGGCTGAGATTCCTCCAGCAGTAAAGCCAGCAGCACCGCTGGGGAGGAATGTTTCCTCAAGAGCAAGTGCCTCACAGACCCTGGCATGGGAGTGCCCTCCCGGAGACCTGCAGTTGCACCAGCCCCAGCATGGAGCCTGGAAAACAGCGCGGGAATCAAGGCAGGAGCACAGTGTGTACCTGAGTCCCATACGGGAGTCATTTAAAACGCTCTGGGGCTTGTCTCCTAAGCCATGTCTGAACAGAAACTTTTCTCTGAAAACTACTGAGCAGGAAGTGGTCTCCCCAAGGTTTGGCCACATAAATGCAATGAAAAAACAAACAAATAAACAAACGTTAAGAGTCAAAGAGTGGCCAACAGAGTCTGGGCACTCAACTGCACATGCAAATGTGACATTTAAATAACAATCTGGAGACCTCACAGCTGAGGCCCGGGGACTTGGGAGAAGGGAGCTGGACATTACATCACGGAAGCCCCTTGTCTTTGGCTCTTGAAGGATCACCCGCTGGAGGATGGGAAAGAGAGGGAACGCAATTTCAGACACAGCAGGTGCCTGCAATGGCCCAGCTCTTTCAGTCTCACCAGTTAGTCACTGTTGACTAACCCCATGGAGCTGGCATAAGCAGGGAATGGTTGTCATGGCCACAGCCCCAAACTGGCAGGGCTGATACACCCCTTAAATGACCTCCTTAAAGAGGGCTCATTCACCCATCTGCATCACTGGGGAGGAGAAGAGGGGGGAGGGAAAGCCAGGGGCTGTCAGTGCAGGTCGAGGAGGAGTGGGTGAAAGGACATCGCTCTTTACTTACCTTGATTTTCCCCTCGCAATGGGGGTAGCCATCCATAGGAGGCAATACGCATTTTTCTTGAGCTCCATTAATGATATCTGAAAAAGAGGGAAAGGAACAAAGGATACCATCAAGTTTATGGCAAGTGCAGGGCAGAAAGAGAAACAGAAAAGAGAAGTCTATCCTGGGAGCCACATTGGCTCTGACCCCTCCAGCTGGTGACATGCTGACTGGTCTGCAGTGAGGACTTGACCCAGCCACAGCCAGTCTCCAGGGGGGTGGGAGACCTGTGATGGGTGAGGCCAAGTTTGAAAGGAAGAGTCAGGCCAACCATAGTGATTACTTAGAAACTTGCAACTGTGAAACTGACAAAGCAAACAAGTGGGCGGGGGTGGGGGGGCGCAGGAAATGAAGCCAGGAGATTAGGAGGGTCCCTGGGTCAAGCCAGGCTGGGCCACGAGGACACTGTGGCCATGAGCAGCTTCATGAACATGTGTGCTTGTCACTTACAGAATTGAAAACAGTGGTACAAATGAACTTATTTATGGAACAGAAATAGACTCACAGATATAGAAATCGAACCTACAGTTACCAAAGGGGAAAGTGGGGGGTGTAGTGGAGGAATAACTTAGGAGTTTGGGATTAACAGGTACATACTACTATATATAAAATAAACAACAAAGTCTTACTGTTACAGCACAGGGAAATACATTCAATATTTTATAATAACCTGTAAGGGGGAAGAATATGAAAAATATATATATATAAAAGAGAAACCATTTTCCTGTATATCTGAAACTAACACAACACTGTAAATCAACTATACTACAATAAAACAAAACACACAAGTGCCTGAGCTGAGGTAGCCCAGGAGAGAGAGAGGTGAAGGTGTGCAGAGGCTCAGAAAGCCCCAAGATGCTTGTGCAAGGTACAACTTCTTACAGACCCGGTTCTTATATTTCCACCAAGATCTCCTTATTCTTCCAATCTTTCCTCCCAATAAACTCCCTTTCTATCAGCAAGCTCAAGTGGGCTTCTATTCCTTGTAACTACAGAATCAAAACTAAAAAGAACACCCTCTAGAAGCTTAGGGTTAAGTGACAGACAACAGACAAACTGGTCAACAGCTGAACAGTAGCTTAAAAGGCTTTATATTAGGGAGAGGCCAGGGAAGGATGCTCATACCAGTCTCTAAGCATCAGAGAAGACTTCCTGCATCCAGAGACCTCTCGGCTGAGATGTGAAGATGCAGGAGTGAGTCAGGTAGGGAGACATGGTAAAGATGGTGTTCAGCGAAACGTCCACATGTAGGACCTGATCTGATGAGAGTGAATGAGGGTGAGGTACTGAGATGCGAAGAGCTAACTCCACTAGAAAAGACCCTGANGACTCTTACAGAGGAAAGAGAGGGGTGCCAAGAGGGACAAATCCCACAGATTCCAGGGCCACATGCCCTAGAGCAATACTGGTTTGGCTTCTATCCCCCATCATCTTATGCCACAGAGGAGAGACACTTGAATCCCACAAAGAAAAGTATGGCAAACACATTTCATTTAGCCTCAGAATGGAGGCATTCTCCTCTTGCATGGCATCACCAGGGAGATGTTACTAAGTACTGGTTAAACAACAGCAGTACCACAACTAGGGGTGCAAATAAAAGAAGATGGAAGCCAAGAGCCTACCAAGCACACAACCTTAAAAATTAGCCAGCATCCATTCCACAAGCTCTGAGCACTACTGCCACTGCCCATAAGGGATGGGCGATAGAGCCAATGGAGTTTTCATTCCCTGCTCAGTTCTCTCCTGTAGCTGGCTCTGAATAAAGTCTTAACCCCACCCCACTCCATCAACCTTTCTAAAGGTAAAATGAATCACTGAAGCATAACAGAGTCCATGTGGTCTGTAAAAATGCCCTGTGACTCTTAAAAAACACGCTGCTATTTAAATTCAAGGGTACAAATGAAAATGAAGTTCAGATTAAAAGGTGAAAAAAAGGGAGAAAGTTAATAATTCAGTCTGTAAGTATAATAAATAGCTCACTCAGCCAAGAAGCATATGAAAAGATGCTGAACATCATTAATCAGTAAGGAAATACAACCAGTGATACAACGAGTGAGATACTCCCTCATACCCATTCACATGGCCATTAGAAAAGAAAAAAAAAAGAAAATAACAAGTGTTGGTAAGAATGTGGAGAAGTTAGAATCTTGTGCATTGTTGGTGGGAATGTAAATTGGTGCAGCTGCTACGGAAAGTAGTCCGGTGGTTCCTCAAAACATTAAAAAGAGAATTGCCATATGATCCAGCAACTCTGTTTCTGGATATATACCCAAAAGAATTGAAATCAGAGTCTCAAAGAGTTATATGTACACTCATGCTCACAGCAGTGCCATTCACAACTGATGAAAGATGGGCACCCAAGTGGCCACTGACAGATGAATGGGCAACAATATGCAGTCTGTATACATGATGGAATATTACTCAGTTTCTAAAAGGAAGGGCATTCTGACACCTGCTGTAACATGGACGAACCTTGAGTACACTATGCTAAGTGCGATCAGCAGATCACAAAAGACACATACTGTATATTTCACTTATAGGAGGACTTGAAGTAATCAGAATCTGAGGCAGACACAGTAGAACGGTGGTTACTGGGGCTGGAAGAAGGTGGAGGCTGTGGAGTCACGGTTGGATAGGAACAGTTTCAGGTTGGCAAGATGAAGTGTTCTGGAGATGGATGGATGGTGGTGATGGTTACACAGCAACATGAATGCACTTAATGGCACTGAACTGTACACTTTATGATTAACCTGGTACATTTTGTTATGTGTATTTTACTATATTTTTTTAATTGGTAAAAAAAAAATTAGCGAACTCAGTATTTTTTCCTCAAGGGGGGAAAAAAAATCATGCTACTTGGGAACAGAGGAGAGCAATGAAGAAGGAAATCATAAACCGTTCATGTAAAAACAATATGCATTTTTAAGCTTTTCAAATTCCAGGCTCAGCTACGGAACAGACCAACTACACACATGGACTCCACCCCCCCAAAAGACACAAGAAGCCGCTCACCTCACTGAGGTAAATAAAAAAAGAGCAGGTGGACCCATCCACTCCGTATTCTGCGTAGCAGGGATCCGAGCGCCACATATTCTTCATCCACTGAAACAACCAGAGGAAGAGCGCTGATGAGCAGCCATTCACTGAGCGGGCACGTCTGCCTAGAGGCTGAGATTCCTCCAGCAGTAAAGCCAGCAGCACCGCTGGGGAGGAATGTTTCCTCAAGAGCAAGTGCCTCACAGACCCTGGCATGGGAGTGCCCTCCCGGAGACCTGCAGTTGCACCAGCCCCAGCATGGAGCCTGGAAAACAGCGCGGGAATCAAGGCAGGAGCACAGTGTGTACCTGAGTCCCATACGGGAGTCATTTAAAACGCTCTGGGGCTTGTCTCCTAAGCCATGTCTGAACAGAAACTTTTCTCTGAAAACTACTGAGCAGGAAGTGGTCTCCCCAAGGCTTGGCCACATAAATGCAATGAAAAAACAAACAAATAAACAAACGTTAAGAGTCAAAGAGTGGCCAACAGAGTCTGGGCACTCAACTGCACATGCAAATGTGACATTTAAATAACAATCTGGAGACCTCACAGCTGAGGCCCGGGGACTTGGGAGAAGGGAGCTGGACATTACATCACGGAAGCCCCTTGTCTTTGGCTCTTGAAGGATCACCCGCTGGAGGATGGGAAAGAGAGGGAACGCAATTTCAGACACAGCAGGTGCCTGCAATGGCCCAGCTCTTTCAGTCTCACCAGTTAGTCACTGTTGACTAACCCCATGGAGCTGGCATAAGCAGGGAATGGTTGTCATGGCCACAGCCCCAAACTGGCAGGGCTGATACACCCCTTAAATGACCTCCTTAAAGAGGGCTCATTCACCCATCTGCATCACTGGGGAGGAGAAGAGGGGGGAGGGAAAGCCAGGGGCTGTCAGTGCAGGTCGAGGAGGAGTGGGTGAAAGGACATCGCTCTTTACTTACCTTGATTTTCCCCTCGCAATGGGGGTAGCCATCCATAGGAGGCAATACGCATTTTTCTTGAGCTCCATTAATGATATCTGAAAAAGAGGGAAAGGAACAAAGGATACCATCAAGTTTATGGCAAGTGCAGGGCAGAAAGAGAAACAGAAAAGAGAAGTCTATCCTGGGAGCCACATTGGCTCTGACCCCTCCAGCTGGTGACATGCTGACTGGTCTGCAGTGAGGACTTGACCCAGCCACAGCCAGTCTCCAGGGGGGTGGGAGACCTGTGATGGGTGAGGCCAAGTTTGAAAGGAAGAGTCAGGCCAACCATAGTGATTACTTAGAAACTTGCAACTGTGAAACTGACAAAGCAAACAAGTGGGCGGGGGTGGGGGGGCGCAGGAAATGAAGCCAGGAGATTAGGAGGGTCCCTGGGTCAAGCCAGGCTGGGCCACGAGGACACTGTGGCCATGAGCAGCTTCATGAACATGTGTGCTTGTCACTTACAGAATTGAAAACAGTGGTACAAATGAACTTATTTATGGAACAGAAATAGACTCACAGATATAGAAATCAAACCTACAGTTACCAAAGGGGAAAGTGGGGGGTGTAGTGGAGGAATAACTTAGGAGTTTGGGATTAACAGGTACATACTACTATATATAAAATAAACAACAAAGTCTTACTGTTACAGCACAGGGAAATACATTCAATATTTTATAATAACCTGTAAGGGGGAAGAATATGAAAAATATATATATATAAAAGAGAAACCATTTTCCTGTATATCTGAAACTAACACAACACTGTAAATCAACTATACTACAATAAAACAAAACACACAAGTGCCTGAGCTGAGGTAGCCCAGGAGAGAGAGAGGTGAAGGTGTGCAGAGGCTCAGAAAGCCCCAAGATGCTTGTGCAAGGTACAACTTCTTACAGACCCGGTTCTTATATTTCCACCAAGATCTCCTTATTCTTCCAATCTTTCCTCCCAATAAACTCCCTTTCTATCAGCAAGCTCAAGTGGGCTTCTATTCCTTGTAACTACAGAATCAAAACTAAAAAGAACACCCTCTAGAAGCTTAGGGTTAAGTGACAGACAACAGACAAACTGGTCAACAGCTGAACAGTAGCTTAAAAGGCTTTATATTAGGGAGAGGCCAGGGAAGGATGCTCATACCAGTCTCTAAGCATCAGAGAAGACTTCCTGCATCCAGAGACCTCTCGGCTGAGATGTGAAGATGCAGGAGTGAGTCAGGTAGGGAGACATGGTAAAGATGGTGTTCAGCGAAACGTCCACATGTAGGACCTGATCTGATGAGAGTGAATGAGGGTGAGGTACTGAGATGCGAAGAGCTAACTCCACTAGAAAAGACCCTGATGCTGGGAAAGATTGAAGGCAAAAGGAGAAGAGGGTGGCAGAGGATGAGATGGTTAGATAGCATCACCCACTCCATGGACATGGTATCTGAGCAAACTCCAGGAGACAGTGAAGGACAGGGGAGCCCTGTGTGCTGCAGTTCATGGGGTTGCAGAGTTGGACACGATTTAGTAACTGAACAAGAACTGAGAGGCAGGCAGGACCCAAACCAGAAAGGCCACAAAGACTGCAGCCTCTGTGCTAAGGTCACAGCTGGTGGAGGACTGAAAAATTTTAAGGAGAAGATAATTATGATCAGGTGTTTGTTTAGGAATGATCATTTTAGTTGAAAACTAGGACAATCCTAAACTTACATGCTTCTCTTCTGGGACCAACTATATTTCACAGACATGCTTGGAAAATGTCCCCATTTCTCATTGCTGACCATTTTCAATTCAAAGTACTGGTCAGAAATTAGATCCCAAACTACAATGTCATTTGACAGTGGTATTTAAACAATGTTGATGGCTGTTAGGACTAAAATAGAAGTTAGTGCAAAGAGGAATTTTAGTTGTACCTATTCCTTGAAATTCAGTTCATCTGAGAGTCTAAAACAGAAATCCCAGACCTCCTGACTGAGCCTTTTCAATGAGCATTCCACCTGCTAAGGATAACTAGAGCATAAAATCAGTATCCGCCTTATCATAGGTTGGAGGCTGTCAGCTAGTTGATAACATAAAAAACACTTAGCTTGTTGGAGTCTTTGTTTTCCCATCTGTAAAATCAGAATCACTGAACTTCTATTTTATGCAGGTCTTATTAAATAAGTTAACATTTGTAAAAAGCCTGGTTGGTACTCCTATCAGCTGGTATTAGAGACCATGGCAGGTGCTTAAGAGTTGGCATTTGCTGTATAATTCCACACAACTTTCAATCGCTATATCCAGGAAAGCAGGGTTTTAAGTGCACAGCTGCTTCTGGAAACGAATTCTTTGTTTTTAAAATAACCGCAGGCTTGAATGTTGGATCTCCTGAAAGTTCCCCTTCTGTCTCACGCGCACGGCGACAGCCAGCTCCCGTATCCTCAGACAGATGGGCTGCCTTACCAAAGAAGAAAGATGCTTTCCAATGACTACTGCTCCGATGACTAATTCCAATTTTGCTCACATTCAACAAGCAAATAAGAGGCAGCACAGGTTCTGAGAAACTAAGCAGAGTCTAGAACTGCTGAAGTTTGGGGGTAACTGAACATTTAAGGGGATTCTTAGGGGTTAGTAGGCTTCCCAGGTGGTGCTAGTGGTAAAGAACACCCCTTCCAATGCATGAGACATAAGAGACTCGGGTTCAATCCCTGGGTCGGGAAGATCCCCAGGAGAAGGGCATGGCAACCCACTCCAGTATTCTTGCATGGAAAATCCCATGGACAGAGGAGCCTGGTGGGCTGCAGTCCATAGAGCTGCAAAGAGTCGGACAAGACTAGAGCGACTTATCATGCATGCATGCATTAGCGGTCAGTACCTCTCTCTCGTTACACACAATAGGTATTATTCTAGTTCTGGATGTTTGGAGCCAGAAGTTACTGCAATTAAATGAGTTGGAGGTATGCTTGTGTGGGGCAAAGAGAAACTGCCAGGTGATAAAATTAACCAGCAGGTCCATGAAGGGTGCAGGCAAAGCCTGGTTGCTGGCAGTGTGGGCCCACTTCATCTAAGAGTTTCAAGGGAAAAAACTATGTTGTGCCAACTTATTCTGCAAAGGGCTAAACAACAAATATTTAAGGCTGGGCAGGCCACATGGTCGCTGGGATGTAGCAATCACAACAGGGGGAATGGAATGATGAGTGCAGCTGTGTTCCAATAAAACTTTATTTACAAAAATAGGTTCAGACCCTGGTGTTTGCTATGCTATGAGAACCCCCAAAAGAGGATCCTCGCTTCTTCAAAGACCTGCTGAACTGACGTTTTAAGGGACATCTGCAGGTGCTCTCCTGCCAGGTGTGCCCTTCCTCCACACACTTAAAGCCCTTCCTTTAAGACTGAGTTGGAGCATCCATCCCCACCTGAAGAAACCTGAGATCCTTCCTCCCTATCCCCATGTCCAATCAAGACTGAGTCTTGAGGGCTGCCCCTTCAGCTCCTGGCCCTTCCATGGCAGTGAGCAATCCTGTTCTCTTTTTTGTACCTGTCTACCCCCTTTCCTAGGACATGAGAGCATTGTGGGAAGGTTACATCTTTCTGCTCCATCACCAGGCATTCAGCGAGTGCTGCTGGACTGAATGAACACTCACATGTTCTGCCTGACCCGCCCCGCCCCCGCACCTGACACTTTGGATCAAGGAGAAGGAGACTAAGCTGAGACTGCAGTGTTTTTCACTCCTCTACCAAGCAGCAGTGTGTCAGCTAATCCAACAGGGCTCCTCTGCATTTCCATGATCTTAGGAGGGCTTTTTTTGCGTTACACAGCGATGGGTTTGAATAGATGGCGGCTTCTAAAAGTGCAGTTCAGTGGCTGAAGGCTCTGAGGTAGGCAGGATCTGTGAAAGGGAGACACAGGAAGTGCCAGCCTTTCTTCTGAGCGTGGGGCTGAAATGCCCCCTGAATCCGACCACCAGTAAGTAAGCTGAACAAGACCTTCCACTACCCTCCAGGCCCTGAAGAGTCTCAGCACACCTCACAGGGCAGCTCCCCATCTTGCTTCCATCACGAGGACAAAAACCCAATGAATCATGTTTTTATTAGATTTTTCTAATAGCAACAGAAGACTTTTCTACCTCTGGAAGAGCCTCCAATCTCAGTTCAGTTCAGTCACTCAGTCATGTCTGACTCTTTGTGACCCCATGGACTGCAGCACGCCAGGCTTCCCTGTCCATCACCAACTCCCAGAGCTTGGTCAAACTCATGTCCATCAAGTCCGTGATGCCATCCAACCATCTCATCCTCTGTCACTCCCTTCTCCTCCTGCCTTCAATCTTTCCCAGCATCAGGGTCTTTTCAAATGAGTCAGTTCTTCCCATCTGGTGGCCAAAGTATTGGAGCTTCAGCTTTAGCATCAGTCTTCCAATGAATATTCAGGACTGATTTCCTTTAGGATGGACTGGTTTGATCTCCTTGCAATCCAAGGGACTTTCAAGAGTCTTCTCCAACACCACAGTTCAAAAGCATCAATTCTTCAGTGCCCAGTTTTCTTTATGGTGCAACTCTCAGATCCATACATGACTACCAGAAAAACCATAGCTTTGACTAGATAGACCTTTGCTGACAAAGTAATGTCTTTGATTTTTAACATGACTACTTTTCAAAGGACATTTAGCTTACTGTTCATGAGGCCCCTCCAAAAAAGGAGACAGGATTCTGCCAAGATATGTTACTAGAAGGTTCTTCCTGCTGTTTTCCCCATGCTCCCCCACATGTCAAATTGTTTTTTTAATGGTGAAAGGGCAAGATACTAATATAAGATAAAATGCAAATGTAAAATAAGATGCTGATGCAAACAAAGAAACTCAGCTCTTACTATTGTTCAGGATTCAGTTTCATTTCTCACCCTCATAACCAGCCCAAGTAGTGTCCCGCGCTGAAAACATCACCTCTGAACTGACTCTATGGTGCTGTCAACCAGGTATTAGAAAAGAGGCAGGATATCTAGGTGTGAAGACTCTGTTGTTTTATCAGAACAGTAAGAGGTCAAATATTAGGATGAATCTAAGAGAACAGTTTTATTATCAAAATGTTTACAACTCAGGAAGAGCACATGTACTGCAGGAGAAGTGACTAAAGATGCCATAAACACATCCTGAGCGAGGTGCTCCCGTCAAGCATGGAAACAGATTTTCCCCGACAGCCCTAACACGTGTACACACATTGAGGGAGAAACAACGGGATTTCAGCTACACATTTGCAAGTGACAGAGACCGAGAGATATGCAGCCAGGCAGATAGACGTTTTTAACTCATGCTTTTCTCTCCCCGAGGAAGGAAGGAAAGTGGGAGAGAACGGGGGGAAAGTAAATGGTGAAGACAATCTCAGAGGGATGGTGACAACAGAAAAAGAGTGACTCAGGAAATGAAGGTGGATGACCGTGACCTCTCAAGATATACGACCAGCCTTTTGAAAGTGCTGGTACACGCATTATCACATTTTACACTCACCACATCCCCCTGAACAAGGAAGACAATTACCTCATCTTATGGTTTGGAAAGAAGCTTCAAAATCCTCAGCATCTACCTCCAAACTCAGCCCACAGTTACTTGGAATTTCTCCCCAAAGCCTGTGGCTTGTCATGTGCTGAGATGTCCAAGCCGCACCCTTGAAAGATATGGTCTGTAGCCTGGAGGAGTTCCCCAGGGCTTGAGAAGCGACCACATACAGCAAAGCGAGGCACATATCAGCGGAACCCCATCCCCAGATAAACCTCCTGAAAGGCTGGACAGCCACTCTTTGGCTAGCCCCCATCTACTGCCTGGCACCCTGGCAACTCTGCAGAATTTTTTCTTAAACAAATAAATGAACTACCGTTACAAAGGGATCAAGAACCTCAGTTCCAGAGAAGTGCAGGGAGGAGAAGGAGAAGGAGCCACAGAAGAAAGGGGGTGACCAGCCCTCCCTGGGAATACCTAAACCAGAAACTCTGAGTTCCAGACCACATACTAAACAAGCCGAAGGAATCTGAGTTCCACACGAGGAAAAGCAACAGAAGCAGCAGCAGTGAAAAAAAGACTTGTTTCCCAAGCAGAGAGGGAGGAAGTGGACCCATTCCCTGCGTGGATTACTGATATTCATACCTTCTCAGTATTTAAAAAGAGAGGCTTATACTTTTGTGAGATATGATCTTCATGAGTTCTATGCTAACTGTCCCGATACATTTACAAATCAAGCACAAACACTGGGCACCACACAAGGAAACTAACTGCCCAGTTCAATGCACATACATGGAGATGCTGTTGTGTTTTTAAAGTAAACAGTCAACCATGCAGCATCATAAAACACTCACCTACTCAAACTCACATTAAGTTAATGATAACCATTGTTCATTTTGAAGGACAAAAGTGATCCAGAAATATAGTTGTAAAAAGAAGCTCATAACAAGAGGCTGGCAGCCAGGTGTCACTCTTAATCTGATTCTATCAATGTTTGTAGATGGTAGCACCTGTAAGAAAGTCAGCTACATGCTTTTGGTTGATGATGATGGAGGGGAAGGGAGTAGATGTGTGTGGGGGGTGTGGCCTGAGGAGGAGGTGGGAGAAAGGAAGAGAGGTGTGGTTGTAAGTGAGCGCCACACAGAAGATAGTTATTTCAGAATGAAAGCTGACCCTTCCAAGAGAGCCTCCTTTGTGAAGGCTCACTTTTCTGAGTATTAATTATAGCGAAGACAACATGTATTTTGAAGTGACATTTCTTTTTAAGACTTCCCTGTAGCTCAAACAGTAAAGAATCTGCCTGCCATGCAGGAAACCAGGGTTTGATTCCTGGGTTGGGAAGTTCCTCTGGAGAAGGGAATGGCAATCCACTCCAGTATTCTTGCCTGGAGAATTTCATGGACAGAGAAGCCTGGTGGGCCACAGTCCGTGGGGTCACAAAGAGTTGGACACAACTGAGCAACTAACATATTTCTTTTTAAGAACTTGTAAAACACGGTGCTGTTCATTTTTTAATCTAGAACTCAGCAGGCATTGATAGGTTAAGGGTTTCTGATTTCCTCACCATCACTGTTTTAACAGAAAAGGGGAAGAAAGAAAGAAAAAGTGTTTTAGAAGCCTCTTAGAAACCTCAAAAAACACGACCATCTGTCCACCGAAGTTTTAGGAAACCTAGTTCAACCTCCTCGTCCAGTTCCATTGCCAATAGCTCAGATAATCATCTTCATGAGTGAGGGCTCGATTTTCCCAAAGGTACCCCACGCATATTTCCTCTTAAAGGGTGTCCAGTGATCTGCTTTGTGTGTAAGACAAGGAAGTGCTTCTCTGGGAACACCTGATAGGAACACACGGCCCCAGTTATCAGATGGCCCCTGCAGGGCGCCCGCGTGAGCACTGCGCCAGCCGGGAGCCGACTCCAGCTTTGCGCTCAGCCTGGAGACCAGGCTCTTGCCAGCACCTCTATCAGCTGGCCTTGTGTCAGGAGTTAATAGCAATAAATCGGACAGAAATCAGCCATGGTGAAATGTTATCTCCCATTAAAGGTGACCTCACCAGTCATTCTCAGCTTGGCAAATGTTCATTCAGGGCCACTTTATATCTGCATTATGAAAAAGTGATTTAATTTCTATAACTGAATCACGTACACATATTCCAGACCCAGGGCCCACAGGAACAGGAAACTCTCCGCCCTCTGAAGGAACTGGGGCAGTCATGATGGGTAGTAGGGCGTGACGCACTCAGACTCTCAGGGGTGGACAATGAGCACCTTGAGAAGGCTTGTCTGCATTTTGTTGGTTTTGTTTGGCTTTTCAGCCTAAGAAGCTAGAAATGTAATCACTGTACCAAAGAATTTCAGAGCTGCAGAGGACTTTCTGAAGCCATATTAGTAAGCTGTTGACTTTTCCTGATTCACAAGAATGCACTGAGTGATGAAGTGCCTTCCTTATTCAGTGATTTAACAAAATTCATTACCTCTCATGCACAGTGCATTCTGCAACCCTGGCCTCTGTCTTCTAAGTCAAGATTGTTTCCATTTCTGGCTCTTGGTATTAAAAGGCACACCACCACC
This sequence comes from Neotragus pygmaeus, assembly GCA_006410875.1. NCBI lineage: Eukaryota > Metazoa > Chordata > Mammalia > Artiodactyla > Bovidae > Neotragus > Neotragus pygmaeus. The sequence continues at coordinate 831,233 of SJYV01016613.1, read as the reverse complement.
AGGATATTCATGTTCTACTCTAGAAATATGAAGAACCAACACTGAAGAATAAAATGACCAATTTTCACTTGTCTCTGAATAAGTACTCCAAGGGCCTCATGGACTCGCTAAAAACCTGGAGCTACAGTATTGCACGTGAAGAAATGCTCTAGGCATAATGGATGTCAATAGGAAAATCACATTTGATTAAGCTTTCCAATTAAGCACAGCTTTACAAGCATGGTTTTAATGTGTAAAAAGAAAGACATAGTGAGGACAATGAAAATACATTGCCAAGTATAATCAATGTCAAAACTTCAAACCGCAGTAATAGCTAAATAAATCTATATTATTTACGTTTTCTTCTGTTACACCCTGTGTCATTGGTTTATTAATATTTATTTTTGCAGGATTTCTACCTAATTAAGGTTTTAAGCTAACATTAATAAGGTTTCATCTTTTTTTGGTAAGCAGAATTAAAAAAAGGTCTAAGATTAGCACCTAGGATTAAGATTCTCAGTACAATGAGGTAACACCTCACACCAGTCACTGGCCATCTTTAAAATAATAAGTGCTATGAATAATAAATGCTGGAGAGAGTATGGAGAAAAGGGAACCCTCCTACACTGTTGATGGGAATGTAAATTGATGCAACCACTATGAAGAACAGTATGGAGGTTCCTTAAAAAACTAAAAATAGAGCTACAATATGATCTTGCAATCCCACTCCTGGGCATTTATCTGGAGGAAATCATAATTTAAAAAGAGAACATGAACTCCAATGTTCATAGCAGTACTGTTTACAATAATCAAGACATGAAAGCAACTTCAGTGTTCATTGACAGATGAATGGATAAAGATACGGTGCGTGTATACACTCCGTTAAAAAAGACTGAAATAATGTCATTTGCAGCAACATGGATGGATCCAGAAATTCTCATACCAAGTGAAGTAGGCCAGACAAAGAAAGTCAAATATCATATGATATCACTTATATGTGGAATCTAAAAAAAAAAAAAAAAAGAATTTACTTACAAAACAGAAACAGACCCAAAAACATTGAAAACAAATTTTATGGTTACCAAAGTGAAAGGTAGGGGAGATAAACTAGGAGGCTTGGATTGGCGTGTGCACACTACCATATATAAAACAGATAACCAACAGGGACCTACTGAAGGGCACAAAGGCTCTACTGAATATTTTTAAATAACCTATAAAGGAAAAGAATCTGATGTGTGTGTGTGTATCTGTATATATTCATACATATATATGACTGAATCTTAAATCACTGTTCTGTGTACCAGAAAGTAACACAACATTGTAAATCGACTACACTTCAATGAAATAAATTTTTTAAATAATTAATTAAAAGATTCTAGGAGGGGCAGGGTCCATAAGAATGTTGTGTGTGTGCCCTCATGCACACACACACACACACACACACCCTATTCTGATATGCCCCCAGGTACCGCTTCTGATAAATCATGTCAGATTCCCCGGAATTCACACCTAGGACCACATATGCATAGTGGGCAGAAAACAGCTAGGGTTAAACACTTGCCAGTGACTTAAAAAAAAAAAAAAAGAAAAGCTCATCATTGCTAGTCATCAGGGAAACTGATTTACAATCAAAACCACAATGAGATATCACTACACCCACTGAAATGGCTAGAATAAAAAATTCAGGTCATAACAAGTGTTGGCAAGGAGAAATCAGACCCCTTAAGTACTTTTGATAGGAATCTCAGATGATGTAGCTATCTTGGAAAATGGTCTAGCAGTTCCTTACCAAGTTAAACATGGAGTTACCATTTGACCCGGCAATTCCACTCCCAGATAGATACCCAAAACAAATGAAAACCTTAGACCCATACAGAAGTTCACAGCAGCATTAATCATTAAGAGCCAAAAGTTAAATACCGAAACAATCCAAATGTTCACCAATGGATGAATGGGTAGACAAAACATGTTATATCCATACAACGGGGTAGCTTTCAGCCATAAAGGGTATGAAATTCCCACAACATGCATGAACCTTGAAAAAGTAAGCTAAGTGAAAGGAGGCAGTCACAAACTACCACACATTACATGAAAGAATACATAAATCAACAGAGACAGAAAGTAGCTTAGTGGCTGCTTAAGACTGGGGGAAAGGGAGGTTGGGGGTCTGGGGGCAGGTTGTAGGTAATGATAACTAACTGGTACAGAATCTTTTTTGAGGTGATAAAAATGCCCCACACTCGATTGTGGCAATGTTGCACAACTATGTGAATGTACTTAAAACGTTTAAATTATACTCTTTAAAAAGGCAACCTGTAGGGTATACAAATTATATATCAATAAAGCTGCTACAAAAACCCCAAAATCCCTGCCACTGACTCATTCAACAATCACTGCACCTAAATGAGTACCTGTGATGCTTTTAGTCCCATTCTAAGATGTATACCGGGGCTTCCCTGGTAGCTCAGCTGTTAAAGATTCCACCTACAATGCAGGAGGACCCTGGTTTGATTCCTGGGTTGGGAAGATCCACTGGAGAAGGGAAAAGCTATCCACTCCAGTAATCTGGCCTGGAGAATTCCATGGACTGTCCATGGGGTCGCAAAGATTTAGACACGACTGAGCAACTTTCACTTTCACTTTAAGACGCATACCTTTACCTTGACAGAGCCTAGAATACACCTAAAACTTGCCCATCAGAAAAGGCAGGTGACAGCCTCGTGCTCTAGAGAATAAAGGACCGCAGACGAGCAGTAGGCAGCGGTGGCCCGGACTTGGCAGCCAACCGCCACTCCTCCAGTCTCATCTCCCTCTACGTCACAGTAACAGTTTTAAGCTGAACCCCTGGCTGGCCAAGTAGGGCCTCTGTTGCACCTAGATGTGACCATGAGACTATGCTCAGGCCAAGGAGACATGAGAGGAAGTTACAGATAGCCCTCAACCTCAGGACTCTCTGCCTGGCCAAGTTTGCAGTTCTGATCCCCTCCCTGTGGGCTGGAAGATAGATCTGTGATGACTCAGCAACATGGGAGGGATGGGGAATCTCGAAAGGCGGTGAGTGTGTGGACAAAAGCCACCTGGGAGGCCTGACTGTTGGCTGCTGGATTATCATGTGAGAGAGAAGACACTCTGTCTCACCGAAGCACCGTTATGTGGGTCTCTTCGTTACAGCAGCTTGGTTTGTCCCTGAAATAAGCCCCAGGCAAGTGGGATTTCAGTTCTTAGAGGGTAAAGCATCTGCTTGCAATGAAGAAGACCCGGGTTCGATCCCTGGGTCGGGAAGATCCCCTGGAGAAGGAAATGGCACCCCACTCCAGTACTCTTGCCTGGAAAATCCCATGGACGGAGGAGCCTGGTAGGCTGCAGTCCATGCGGTCACAAAGAGTCAGACACGACTGAGTGATGACACCTTCAAAGCAGAAGTAGGAGTAGACAGGAGGGAAAAAGGAAGATGAACAGTGGGTAAAACAGTGGTGAGGACAACCAATACTGAGCACCGATCAAAATCCATGCATGTGCACACCCCACTTAATCCTCACAGTAACTTCAGAACTAGTGATACATACACCATCCCCATTCTACAGCAGAGGACACTGATGCCCAGAAAGACTGACTAACCTGACCAAGGTCACAGAATAAATCTGCCCTTCCACATATTAAAATCATTTAGGGGGCTTTGAAAAATGGACTGTACCCTCCAGAGATTTTAATAGTCTGTGGAATGCTTTGGTCACTGTGCTTTTTTATGCTCCATTTACCTAAGGTGATTTTGATGGACAGTTACTGCTGAGAAACAAGAGAATAAATAGGGAAGTAAGATGGGTACCCAGAAAAAAGAGGAAAGGACGGAAATGGAAAACAGATTTTTACCTCTTGTTTTAACCCCGAGTGTCCTACTGACACAGCAAATCCACCCCTCAGTGGGTGAGAGCAATCCATCCAACATCAATGTCTGAGAGGGTATGGGAGAGGGGAAGGGGGTCAGTCTGGCTAAAGCAGTGACCTCAGAGCAGGAAGAGACAGGCTGGAAAGACAAGCCGGCATCACACCTCCCAGAATCACAAATTTCCCCCTGTGGGAACACCCTGCATACACTTGGGGCGTGCCTGCAGCGGCACTGGGGAAGAAAGGCAGTCTTTGAGCAGAGAAGCAACACCCTGAAAAACGTGAAATCCAAGGAAAAAGCAGAGCAACAGCCATGTGCAGGATGAAAATTTGATCCTGTGGACTTCATCAACATCAAGTCTTTATAGTTGAGTAGAGTTTATCTTGAAAGTTGTAAACTGTCTAGGAGCGGAAAGCTGTCTTTGCTGGTAAGGAAGCCCATGCTATTTTTCCAACATGGGATCTTGAAAGATAATTATGAATGTTTAAGCCCTTCTTTGATTTATAGCCATTTCTAATGCCATTCTTCCTCCATTTACATTTAATGAAATTCTCGTTGATGCCTACTTGGCAGGAGGGGTAAATTCTTTTCAAATTTTCAAATGTTTTCCAAAATGATGTGGCATAAGCTTCTCAAGTTGTAAAATGATAAATATCTGTCTTCTGACTATAGTTAACACTGCTGTGCAGTTTATCTCAAAGTTGCTAAGGGAGGAGATCCTAAAGTTCTCATGACAAGGGGAAACAAAAAAAAAACACCTCCCCCCCTGCCTCCCCCTGCTCCAGCCTCTTTTTCTTATTGGAGAGGATGAACGGATACTAATTAAATTTCCTGCAGCAATCATTTCACAATATTATGTGAGTCAGGCCTCCATGCTATACACCTTAAACTGACACAGTGCTGTATGCCAGTTGCATCTCAATAAAACAAAGGAAAAACATTGGTCTTGTCCATGCTTCATCTAGTAGATCAATCCTCTCATGAAATGCTATCTTCCCACCCCAGCCACCATACTACATGCCTTCTCATTATGAGGCAACCTGTGTCTGGAACTGACACAGTAAAACATTCCAAGAGAAAGCAGCCCTTCATGTCCTGGTATTTGAGTACTTGACCACATTGCACCCCAACAGTGGAAACGGTAGAAAAGATGAGTGGAGATTCTGTGCTGGAGAGGACTGCCACTGGGACTATCGCTCAGTTTCTTACCATCTAGGCAGGTTACTGGACCTTCCTGAGCCTGTTTCTTCCTGCAACAGATGGAGTCAGTAAAACTTTCTAACACCTGAGTTATCACCTCTACTGTGTCAGGTACAGCCCCTGGCACTCATTTACTCTCTCACATCATCCTTAGCTTTCAGAGTCAAATAAGAAATGCTGGGGGAGATAGAGCTGTAAGAAAAAGAGATGCATATGTTACACTGAAATATCACATGCTAGCTCTCATTCACTCAATTCGCCTATTTGTAAAATATACTTGTTCTACTGTCTCTATATCTCTGTGTCGTTGCCCATCTCTGATTCATTTTAATGTCACAATGCTTGGTGGTGTGTGAGATACAGCCAGTGACTAAAATGCTTTGGATTTATGGAAGGAAAAGAGTTCAAAGTCTTTTTAAATGAACAGCACAATGGCATACACTGTATATTCTAAGAGCTCTGGGACTGGAAGATAGAACTGAGTGTGCAATATGACTTAGGCAATCAGCATTCTTTTCATGCATAAATCTACCTATATTTATCTCCATGAAGTATCATATTCTATAAATTTGTACTTCATTTCCACTATCATTTCTTCTGCAACAAAATGTTCTTTGGCATTTTAAGTAACAATGTAAGGGACATAAAATGTTCCATGTGGCTATTATGTATCCAGTCATAATAAATGGACATAACAGTCACTAAGTTGGGAGAATGTCACTTTTGTGCATCAAAAAACAAATAAAAAGTTATAATGGTATTGTATATCCAGAAAAAATAGCTTCCATATACAATATTAAGAAAAAATAAGATAAATGTGGTTTGCGGCAACATAGATGGACCTATGAAGTAAGCCAGATGGAGAAAGACAAATATCACATGATATAATTTATATGTGGACTCTAAAAAGATTCAGAAGAACTTATTTCCAAAACAGAAAGAGACTCACAGACATAGAAAATCCATTTGTGGCTACTAAAGGGGAATGGTGGGGTGGTGGGTGGGAGACAGGGATAAATTAGGAGTTTGGGATTAACATATTCTTGCCTGGAGAATCCCTATAGACAGAGGAGCCTGGCCATCTACAGTCCACGGGGTCGCAAAGAGTCAGACACGACTAAGCAATCAAGTATAGTAGTACTATATACACAATAGACGAACAATAAGGACCTACTGCAGAGCACTGGGAACGTTACTCAGTATTTTTAAATAACTTATGAGGGAAGAGAATCTGAAAAAGAACGCATATAGTTGTAAATCAACTATACCTCAATAAAAAAATTACTAAATAAAAAAATAACTCAGACATTCAAATAAAAAATAAGATATACTACTGACAGATTTTAATGCTTTCTCAGCTGTCAACTTAGATTCAAGAAAGATTAAGTGGGAAGTAGATGGCAGACAATAAAAATTCCAGACTTGCAAAATTCTCAAGTTGGGAGCGTTAAGGTGAGTTTCACACCTATCCTCCTTTTTCAATAAACAGGACAGGGCTTTTCATAATGTCCCTCTTTTCACATGCAGCTTACTGTAACAGCTTACTTTAAGCCTGACACTTAAAGAATATACAAATCTTCCCTCTCCCCTCCAACAACAAATACTTCCATTTTTCTTCTAAAACACAGGTAAGCATAGCTCACACATTTCTAACTATTCGTATCAAACTGTCAATGTGTTTGGAGTTTGGATTCTGTTAAGTAAAAGAAATGTACACACAATGTATGAATATGTGTATTCTTTGTTGAAACTGAAGAAGAAAAGCAAGCAATACGGAATTAATAGTGAGAAGACTGGCTACGTGTGTTAAGTCGCTTCAGTCGTGTGTGACTCTGTGCGACTCGATGAACTGCAGCCTGCCAGGCTCCTCCGTCCATGGGATTCTCCAGGCAAGAACACTGGAGTAGGTTGCCGTGCCCTCCTCCAGGGGATCCTCCGGACCCAGGGATCTAACTCGCGTCTCTTAAGTCTACCTGCATTGGCAGACAGGTTCTTTACCACTAGCGCCACCGGGGAAGCCCATCCCTAGGCTGTTTTGATTGTACAACTAGAAACTACTGTTCCCCCCCTTCACACAAGGCCCCTTTTGAACCACCTGTCATAAGCCTTTTTGTAGCTGTTGGTAAAGACAGGAATTATGATTGGACATCAGACATCTACAGGCAATGAGGAAGTTCTTTGATTATCCTTTTAACGGGAGATCAAGATAAATTTTTTCATTCACTCATATGAACTGAGTTTTTCATTTTGTTTTGGTTGCTTGGCTATAGCCTCTCTCCTCGCTTTTTCACATGGAAAAATAAACTGTAAATTGATTTAGAGTCAAGATGACACCCTGATAATAAGTTTTAGGTACTACAAAAAGAGGCAGGGTGAGAACAAAACACAACAAAAAAAGAGGCTTAACGTCTACAATATTGAGAACACCCTCCGGTGCATCAAACCTTTGAGTACATGTTAGAAGACAGGCTGAGAGCTACTTAATTTTTAGATCCATTTGACTTATCCCGAGTTGCATGAAATCTGCAAGCCCCTGGCACACCACATACATGCTATGCCTGCTAGATATGTCCTTGGCTAGGGGATTGTCTCTCAAAAACCAGGTTGTCTTGTAACCAAATTTCTATCTCTCCTAGCCTTTAGTAGGTTTTTCTTCTTGTGAAAAGGAAACATGTCTGCTTAAGACCATATAAATTTGGACAATGGTACTCAGCTTGAGAAATTGCGAGGCTAATGTCCATATACTTAAACATTATATCTTACCCTGAAATGCTAGTCATCTACTCAATAGAAAATGTTAGTAAATACGTGAACACAAGTTCTTTCTAGTATGAAAAATGATTTTCAACAGCCAAGGTATTTGTTTCAGAAAGTAAGAAAGTTGGTTTTTGAGTCAGTTCTTTGCCAGTGCTGACCCTCTGGCAGTGGGATTACCTGAAGGTCTTCACCTAAGGACCCATGCCACCGGGTCAGTATCCAGAGCAAACTGCCCTCACCCACTTGCTCTCCAGTCATGGCGTCTAGGAGAGGGAGAATCCTTATTAAAAACACACTCTCCTTGTCAACATAGAAATGGAGGTTATTACATCAGAAGAAAAAGAAAATTCTACAGACAGAGGAGCCTGGAAGGCTACAGTTCATGGGGTTGCAAAGAGCTGGACATGATTGAGCAACTGAGCACACTGGATGAAACCCACATTAAACAGCTTTGCCTTGAGGGGACTCTAGGTGGTGGTGGGATCACTAGAAGGTTAAGCAAAAGGTTACAGTCTTAGGATTAAGTTTGGGTAATCAGGATAGCAAAGAAACCGAGGCAGGAAGTTTCCATAAAGAAGGAACCAAAGAAGGGGCACCCCCAAACCGGCAAACAAACTACCTTAAAATCCTTGAATGACCCTATCACTGAGCATGTGTCTGGGAGATTCCAAGGAAAGCTCTAAAGGCAGTCAGAGATTCAGCTGCTGCTTGCTGCTGAGGAATCAGAGTTTGAAACTGAACAAGTCAGAGGGGTTTGGCCAACATTTCAAGGTTTCCACTGAAATCACAGGAAGCCTTGTATCAGGCCCAGGACTTAAGACTTCCTAAGACTAGGATAAAAACTGAAACAGACATGCCCAACAAAGCATAAAATCAAGACCTCTTAGGCTCAAAGTGGTCAGTAATTTAACTGCCTGCTAGAATGAAAAAATCAACTCTTCAGAGGATGATAACAGAATTCACACACTCAACAACATATTATAATGTCAAATATATAACAATTATTAGACTTGTGGAAAAACAGAAAATGTGAACAGGGTCAAGAAAAGCAGTCAACAAAAATATATCCCAAGATGATGTACTGCTGGAATTGACAAATAATTTAAAGCAATTACCATAAATATGACTAAAGATAAAGAAATGGACAGTTTTTAAAAACAGAAATTCTGGGACAAAAATGGAAAGTTGACAAATGAAATTAACAACAGTTTGAAGATGGCAAAAGAAAGGATCAATGAACTCGAAGTGAAAGTCACTCAGTCGTGTCCGACTCTTTTTGGCCCCATGGACTATACAATCCATGGAATTCTCCAGGGAAGAATACTGGAGTGGGTAGCCTTTCCCTTCTCTGGGGTCTCTTCCTAACCAGGGATGGAACCTAGGTCTCCCGCATTGCAGGCAGATTTTTTACCACCTGAGCCACCAGGGAAGCCCAAGAATACTGGAGTAGGTAGCTTATCTCTTCTCCAGGGTATCTTCCCAAGCCAGGAATCGAACCGAGGTCTCCTGCATTGCAGGTGGATTTTTACCAACTGAGTTATCAGGGAAAATAACAATTCTTCAATCTGAAAAACAGTGACAATGAAGACTGGAGGAAAAACCTGAGAAGAGCCTTATAGTGACCTGTGGGCATCATATAAGCTAAATTCTGTAAAAATGGATACCTAAAGGTAGAAAAGAGGGAAAAAAATGGGGAAAAAAATAATGGCCAAATACTTTCCAAACTCAGATTCAATATCTCAATGAATCACAAGTAAGAAAAATACAAAGACAATTACATTTACCACCATCAAAATGCCAAAAGCCAAAGATGAAGAGAAGATGTTGAAAGTAGCCAGAGAAAAATGAGACACATTACACTACAGAGTGCAAAGACAGAAATGTTGCCTGACTTCTCATCCACCAAGGATGGAGGTTTAAAAAACAAAGAAACAGCATTTTTTAAGTCCGGAAAGAAAATTACTATCAATCTAGAATTCTCTACAAGAAATCCTGAAAAATGCTGGTTCCCAAAAAGCCATTTTCAGACAAATGAATAATGAGAAATTTTCCCACCTGCAGACCTTTGTGGCAAGAAATAAACAAAAGTGGTTATTTGCACTGAAAGGGAAATACCTTAAAATGGAAACTTGGAACTACAGAGAGGAATAAGTCATTAGAAATGTTAATGTGTAGGTAAATATTAAAGACTATCATTTTTCCTTCCCTTAATTTCTTCATTAATTAACTTCCTAATACAATAATCAAAACAGGGTACAGTGAGGTTTGAAATATATGTAGATGTAAGATATTTAACAATAGTGCAAAGGATAAGCAAGCAGGATTAACAGAATTAAACATGACGTTTGCAATATTAACCCCCAAGTAGACCGTGGTAAGTTAAGAAGGTCTATTGAAATTTTTAGAACAGGGATCAGCAAACTACAGCTTAGAGGTCAAATCTGGCCCACTGCTTATTTTTCTAAATAAACTTTACTGGAATACAGCCGTGTCGTTCATTTATGCATTGGCTATGGCTACTTCTGCACTATGATGTCAGAGTTAAACAGCGGAACCAGAGACTATATGTCCACAAAGCTAAAATATTTACTATCTAGTGCTTTACAAAGCTAGTTCAGTAATCCCTTTGCGATAGTATCCTTTGGTCAGTCTTAGTGCTGAGAAAATTTTGGGGGGCCATCTAGGAGGTAGGATGTAATGATTTGCTTCCACCAAGTTTCTTTTTCAAGATAAAGAGCCCCAGCCTCTGTAGAACATTCATCTCCCAAGGGCAGAGGCAGGAAAAAAATAAGACTAGGGTGTCACTCTGTCATCATTCGGTCCAGCTCATACTTGTGGATTCCAGCATGCTATTATTTTCCTCTACTTAACATTCATCTTCCCTTGCTGGCTGTCTGACTTACAGATTTCAAGTTTCAGCCTCAGACACAAAAGCAATACCTTACAGAAACTATTAAAAAACTCCCCCAACTGTGTATGGTTAAAACCAATTCCTTAATAAACATGTGCTTACACACACATACACACAAAACTAGTGGTTCTGCTTCTGATTTAATCCTGACTGACAGACAATTTAATAAAGCTGACGTTGACTCTTTGAAAAGACGAATAGAATTTAAAATTCCTAGCAAAAGTGATCAAGAAAAAAAGAAAATTTAAATGAGCAATATTAGGAATCAAGAGAGCAATGTTGCCAAAAATCCTACAGATATTCAAAGCACAAGAATAGGAACAACTTATGGCACTATAGTCTAGAATTTAGAAAAATATGATGGGCTCATGTATTTTTGGCAGTATTCATAACAGTCCAAAGCTGGAAATTACTCATATGTCCATTATCAGGAAAACAGATATCATCAATTATGTTTATACTTATAAAGCAGAATACTATTTGGTGATTTAAAAAATAGAACAAACTGATAAATGCAATACCACGGATGAATCCAAAAATACCATCCTGAGAGAAAGAAGCCAGGCACATACTGTATGATTCCATTTTTATGATGCTCAAGAACAGGCAAAATTAATCTATGATGATAAAAATCAGGACAATGGTTTCCTACAGGGGAGGGAGAATAAATGGAAGGAGACTTGACTTGAGGGAACATTCTGGGGTGAGGAATAGGTTTGGTATCTTGCCTGCATCATTGCTTTTATGGATGTACACATCTATCAAACCCATCAAATGGTACACTTAAGATGTGTGTCTTGCATTATATGTAATTTGGCTCTCACATAAGCCAAATTGCTTTAAAAAAATGTATGCTTTCTCTATGCTTAGGAATATAGATGAAGGAATACTATTTTCCTTTGCTAATTTCCATTTTTTATTAATTCTTTGCCAAACATCTTCAGAAGAAAAGATACATTCTCCAATGAGCTTACACACATCTTAAAGCATCTCACAATACCGGTGCCTTCAATGGCCTCTAATAAACTTTTCACCATGGGCTGGCTGTGCTGGGGGCTCCCTCATTTAGGTTGGTTACACAAGCACAGAGGGAAATGATGTTTAATTTTTCTTCTAGAAATTACAATCTCAGAATTAAGCACAATCTGTTGAGAAAGTGCTTACCTCCTCCCCCCAATTACTGATTGCATCAAGGTGTCCCTTATTTAGAGTAGACCAGTTAATTGTGCATTTATAGTGCTCAGCATGAAGCTGAAAGAGGTGTTTAAATAATATCGTACACTCTAAAATGTAACTGCATATAGGCAGAGTGAAGAGTCAGCAGTCCTAGGAAATAATCACCCAAAAGACACTCAGCAGAAGAAAGGCTGTGATTTCACTTCTCCCGTCGGCAGCCTGCGACAGAAATCACTTGAATTCAATTTGCAATATGCAACTCTGATTGCTCAGTCTATCTGTAATATGTGGATTTCTGCCTCTCAAGCTAAGCTCCTAAACAAGTATTGAGAGGAGAGGATGGTCTAAGTCAGGGGTCCCCAACCTCTGGGATCTAATGCTTGATGATCTGAGGTGGAGCTGATGTAAAAATAATAGAAATGAAATCCACAATAAATGTAACATGCTTGAATCATCCCCAAACCATCTCCTCCCGGGTCTGCAGAAAAATTTACTTCCATGAAACGGGTCCCAGGTGCCAAAAGGTTGGGGATCACTGATCTAAGTGAGGCAAATGGGAAAATTGGGAATTCTTCATTTTTCAGCACTGTGCAAAGATAATAAACCGAAGGGTCAGAGAATGGTGGCTTCTTGTAAAAGTTAAAGTGAATAAGCAGGACTGTCAGGACTAACTCTCACTTGACTTCCATTCTGTTCACTAGAACACAGAAATGAACTTAATAGTAACAAGTGCCTAAGACGACTTCCCCGGTGGCTCGGATGGTAAAGAATCCACCTGCAGTGCAGGACACCTGGGTTTGATCCCTGGGTTAGGAAAATCCCCTGGAGAAGGGCATGGCAGCCCACTCCAGTAGTCTTGCCTGGAGAATCCCATGGACCGAGGAGCCTGGCAGGCTACAGTCCATGGGGTTGCAAAGAATCAGACATGACTGAGAGACTATGCACAGTGCACAGTGCTTCAGAACTGCGGACAGATGAGTAATCATTAATAATTTCCATATCTATGTGACAAAACTGCAGGACATGAGCTTGGAGACAGTCAAAGAGTTCCAAATAAGTTTCGGGCAAGGCAAGGAGAAAGCCAGGGAGTAGTCCATTGGGAAGAAGCAAGGTTTATGTGTTCCAGGGGTCAGCGTTTGCTACAGGAAGGGGACACTGCCCAAGGAGGCCTTTGGGATTAAAGGGAGACAGCTTTGAAGTGGAAAAAAAAATTATTATATATATATATATATATTTGGAGACTGTACATGTTAACTCTCTGAAGTTCTAGAGGAATCAAAGATGAGATGGGAAAAATAACTTCCATTTATCCAAATATTATCTAAATACTACATAAGATAGGGCAAGAATTTCCAAGAGTTGCCACAGATATTCCTGTTTGTGTTGGTCTTCCCACTTGGAACTAGAACACAGGGTGCAACTACCCTTACCAACACCTGAAGTTCACCTTGCTGGAATAAAAAAGATCTTGATGCAGATGGAGACTGCAGCCATGAAACTAAAAGACGCTTGCTCCTTGGAAGAAAAGCTATGACCAACCTAGACAGCATATTAAAAAGCAGAGACATTACTTTACCAACAAAGGTCCGTCTAGTCAAGGCTATGTGCCGGGAGCCGGCATGAGAGATCCCACCCATGACAAGGTCATGCAGGACTTGAGGGACTCCCTGGGCCATCCGACCCATGACAAGGTCATGTGGAAGAGTCCTAATAAGCAAGGCCTCAGGACTCGACGGACCCCCTGGACCTGCTCGAGCATCTACCCCCAAATCAGAATCTGTCCGTCTTGCTATTTCATGTCTTTCACCAGCTCTTCTGACAGTAACAGGGGGCTGTCCCTCGACCACATTTCTCTGGAAAGAGTTAATTTAGGGCTTTAGTTTATAAATCTCCTGGGCATGAAAGGAGTGTTTCAACCCCCCTGTTAGCATTCTAGCTTACTTGGCAGGTTTATCCAGACTCTTGCAACATTGTTGAGCCTATGCTTGCTGCCAAGTTCTCACATCCCTTATCCATTGTGTTCCTGGGAGTGCATATAGTTAAGATACAGCAATAACAAGCAGCAGCCTTAGCATTAGCAACATTAGACTTTGAGTTAACAAGTTCTTTGTTTGCTGTAACCCACTGAATCTTTGCTCCATAAAAATGTAACTCTGTACTTTAAGGGTGACGCAGGCTAAGAATTTAAGAAGAAACACTTTAAGGGAAGATTTCTGTTCTGGCTGATCAACATTTATCAAAAAGAGGTCATGGAATATCAACAGGCCTCCGGGACAGAAGATGATATACAAAAAATAAGACTCTTACAAGAAGGAACCTGATATTGATAAAAGTTATTACTGATGGAATGTTGACTGCATTTTTCACCTTGCTGTATGTACAACTCAGGGTATAAAAGCCCCGAGGAAAATAAAGTAAAACAGGCCTCGCTCACTGAAGCTTGGTCACCCCGTGTCGTTCTTTTTTATCTCTATCTTCATTCGCTGATGTCATCCATCCTGAGGATATCCCTGGACTCTGCTGAGGCTGGACCCTGGCAGCTACGGTTTTTCCAGTAGCCATGTATGGATGTGAGAGTTGGACTATAAAGAAAGCTGAGTGCCGAAGAACTAATGCTTTTGAACTGTGGTGTTGGAGAAGACTGTTGAGAGTCCCTTAGACTGCAAGGAGATCCAGCCAGTCCATCCTAAAGGAAATCAGTCCTGAATATTCATTGGAAGGACTGATGCTGAATCTCCAATACTGTGGCCACTGGATGTGAAGAACTGACTCAGTGGAAAAGACCCTGATGCTGGGAAAGATTGAAGGCAGGAGGAGAAGGGGACAACCAAAGGATGAGATGGTTGGATGGCATCACTGACTCAATCGACATGAGTTTGAGTAAGCTCTGGGAGTTGCTGATGGACAGAGAAGCCTGGCAAACTGCAGTGGGGTCACAAACAGTCAGACATGACTGAGCGACTGAATTGAACAGAACTGATGCAGACACACTTAAAACAAAATCACAGAGCTACAAAACTTTAAATATAAATCCTATATCCACTTATTCAATGCAATAAAGGTACCTTTCAAAATCTTAGCCAGCCTGCAGATAGAGCTCAAAGTTTCACTTACCTACAAACTTGGCAACATTACTTCCACTCAAACAGATTCCCTGATTGCTTCTGAATATCTGTAAATTTTTAATCTGTACTGCACAATCTAGAACTGTTAGGTGTTCGTTTTGCCCTCTAATTGAGGTGTTTCTGTGTGCACAACCCCAAAATACTGCAAAGTCAGTAAGATTAACTTCTGCAAGGTCAGTGCCTATATAAATCAGCTTCTTTTCTATTTCCCAGAAAAACAGAACAACAATGGCTCATACAATTGATAGGGTTTGTGAATTAAAGATGGTGTTGGTAGTGCCTGTACTTGAAAAGGTCAGATAGGAACCCCAGGGGAGAACAAAAATGATAAGTTTCTGTGTTTCTGAGCAAGATGGAAAAGTGCTGTCAGAAAGACCTAGGTAAAAATATTATTCTCAAATGAGGACATCACTCTTTCAGAGAAAGAATCATTTTCTAAATGTCACTTTTCTCTTCTGTTGCCTTCTTCATTCAGAGGGAAGTCATAGTCTTAACCTGCATCCATGTCTGCTGTTATGAAATCACCTCAGCTGTATACATTATATCCAACTAGCCCCAGTTTCAACCCACGGCCCTGGCCAACCAACATAAACAACATATATGTGTGCCCTACACACACATATACACTCAACCACCATCACCACCACCAAGAAAAGTCACCCCTTCCGCTATCCCCAGCCTAGATGCAGTTCTTTGGTACACTTTCGATAACAACTAGTAAGATACCCTAAAAAACTACCCCAACTTATCTGTGGTCCTGATACAGGTCATACTGAAAATAGCTTCCAGCACCTGGAAACTGGAAATCTATATTTAGTTGACATTACTTTTTGATAAACAAGAATTTGTAACTACAAAATTTGATTTATATGATGTCCAGTTTCCACTATAAATAGCTCCTCCAATTATCTGATCATTCTTAGGGCTGGAAAAAAATAAGAGACATGACTTACTACAAATAGAAATAATGTTCTAACTCTAAATTTTCAATTACATTATTTATAACAAAGAATTCAATGCTAACACATAAGGAAGTACATAGTTCACTTCAGTTCAGTCGCTCAGTCGTGTCTGACTCTTTGCGACCCCATGTATCGCAGCACGCCAGGCNTCTAAATTTTCAATTACATTATTTATAACAAAGAATTCAATGCTAACACATAAGGAAGTACATAGTTCACTTCAGTTCAGTCGCTCAGTCGTGTCTGACTCTTTGCGACCCCATGTATCGCAGCACGCCAGGCCTCCCTGTCCATCACCAACTCCCGGAGTTCACTCAGACTCACGTCCATCGAGTCAGTGATGTCATCCAGCCATCTCATCCTTGGTCATCATCCCCTTCTCCTCCTGCCCCCAATCCCTCCCAGCATCACAGTCTTTTCCAATGAGTCAACTCTTCACAGGAGGTGGCCAAAAGTGCTGGAGTTTCAGCTTTAGCATCATTCCTTCCAAAGAAATCCCAGGGCTGATCTCCTTCAGAATGGACTGGTTGGATCTCCTTGCAATCCAAGGGACTCTCAGGAGTCTTCTCCAACACATTCACACTCAAAAGAAAAAAAAACTGCTTATGTGACCTTACAATTTGGACAAACAGAAAACAAGACAGATTTAAGGTCTTGGAAGTTTTTTAAATTACTTAGGTTATTTTTTTCTAAGTTTCTATTAGAAAAAAAGGTGAAACATACCTAACAGCAGAATGAAATAATAAACCTTTGCTGCCCATCACTTAGCTTCAACAGGAAACAATACACTGTTGAACAGAAGTGACAAGAGCAGACAATCTTGCCTTTCTGCTGATCTTAGGGGAAGAGTATTCAGTTCTTCTCTATTTAAGATGCTGTTGTTGTTTAGCTGCTAAGTCATGTCCGACTCTCTTGCAACCCCATGGTCTGTAGCCCACCAGGCTCCTCTGTCCATGGGATCTCCTAGGCATAGTGGAATAGGTTACCATTTCCTTCTCCAGGGGCTCTTCCTGACTCAGGGATTGAAGCTGTGTCTCTTACATTAGCAGATGGATTCTTTAATACTGAGCCACCTGGGAAATGCATTAAGATATTATTTGTAGGATTTTTTCCTAGTTTATTGAGAATTTTTCCAGAGTTAGATTTCCTCAAATGGTTTTCTTCATCTATTAAGATGATACATAATCTCTGACCTTTGTTTCATTAATATGGTATATTAATGATCTCTGAATGCTAAAGCAACCTTGAATTCTTGGGTTAAATTCAACTAGTCATGATATATAATCCTATTTATATATTGCTAGTTTTGGTTTCCTAGTACTTTAAGAAATTTTGTCTCTATGTTCATAGGAATCCATGGTTTGTAGTTGGATTACTTGTGATGTCTTTGTCCAATCTTTAGTGTCTAGGTAATAACACTGGACTGCTTGAATGTGTTGAGAGGCATTCCTTCTTCCACTTTATGGAATAGTTTGTGAAGAGTTGGTATTATTTCCTCTTTAAACTTTTGATAAAAGTTACCAATGAAGCCATATGAGGGTGGATTTCTCTTTGTGGGAAGAGGTTTAAATATTAACTCAATTTCCTCATTTGTTACTGAGATATTCAGATAATTTTGAGATAGCATGGATTATTTGCATCTTTGGGGGAATTTGTGGAAATCAGTCCTGAATGTTCATTGGAAGGACTGATGCTGAAGCTGAAACTCCCGATACTTTGGCCACCTGATGCGAAGAGTCAACTCATTGGAAAAGACTCTGATGATGGGAAAGATTGAAGGAGGGAGGAGAAGGGGATGACAGAGGATGAGATGATTGGATGGCATCACCAATTCGATGGACATGAGTTTGANTACTTTGGCCACCTGATGCGAAGAGTCAACTCATTGGAAAAGACTCTGATGATGGGAAAGATTGAAGGAGGGAGGAGAAGGGGATGACAGAGGATGAGATGATTGGATGGCATCACCAATTCGATGGACATGAGTTTGAGTAGGCTTTGGGAGTTGGTGATGGACAGGGAGGCATGGTGTACTGCAGTCCATGGGGTCACAATGTTGGACATGACCGAGCAACTGAACTAAGCTGAGGAACTTGCCCAATTTTATGAAAATTGTCATATGTGATGGCACAAACTTATTCATAGTATTTCCTTATAGTCTTTCTAGTTTCTGTGAGGTCATCTGTGATGTTCCTTTTTTCATTCAGGATTTTAGTAATTTACATTACTCTTTTCTTTTTTTCATCAGCCTAGCTAAGGATTTGTCAATTTTCTTGATATTTCCAAAGAATCAACCTTTGATTTCACTGATTTCCTCTGTTGTTTTGATTTCCCTTTTACTGACTTTTACTCTGATATTAGTATTTTTTGATTCCTGCTTGCTGTGGGCTTACTTTGCTCTTCATTTTCTCATTTCTTAGTATAGAGGCTTAAGTTATTGACTGGAACCTTATTCTTTTCTAATATAAAGATTCAAACTTATAAACCACACCAACATGTTATAGACCCAAGAATATCTCATTAAATCTTAAATAAGAAAAAACACACCTATATCTATCTACTGATATAATCTTTCATATTTACCCATACATTTACTTTCTCTGATGTTCTTCATTTCTTTGTGTGGATAGAAGTTATCATGTAGTATCATTTTCTTTTAGCATAAAGGACATCTTAAGTTTTTATAGTAAGGCAAGTCATAGTAACAAATTCTGAGTCTTTGTCTGGGGGTGTCTTTATTTTGCTTTCACTATTGAAGAACAGTTTTGATGGAAACACTATTAACTGCTGTTTTTTTTTCCTTTCAGCACTGTATTAACAGTGTCTTCTAGTCATTGTTTCCAACGTGATGAGTTATTTTCCACTTACTGCATTCAAAAATTTATCTTTGTCTTCCAGTGGTTTGCCTATGACTTGCCTATGTGTGAATACTGCTCTCAGTTCACAGAGCATCTTGGTTGCTAGGTTAATGCTCTTTATCAAATTTTGAAAGTTTTCAGCCATTATTTCTTCAAATGTCTTTTTCTGACCTCTTTTCCTCTCTCTCTTGTTGGGGTTCCTATGAAACATATATTAGTAAGCCTGAACTCAGAGAAGTCTCTTGGGTGTACATTTCATCATTCTTTTATACTTTGCTTTTCTGATTGGATAATTTCAGGGCCTTCCTCGGTGGTCCAGTGGTTACAATTTCACAATTCCACTGCAGGAGGCGTAGGTCTGATCCCTGGTCAGGGAACTAAGATCCCACATGCCACACAGTGTGCTCCTCACCACCTCCCCAAAACAAAAAACAAATTCAGAGTGGATAATTTCTATTTACTTATCTTCAGGTCCACTAATGATTTCTTTTGACATCTCAAATATTGTCATGAGTCCCACTGGTGAATATTTCATTTCAGTTATTTCAAGTTAGAATTCCAGAACTTTCATTTGGTTCTTTTTTTAATAGTTTATCTCTTTGCTGTGATTCTCATTGTTGGGTTATTGTCATCATGCTTTCCTTTAATTTTTAAAACATGCTTTCCTTTAGTTCTTAAAACAACTGCTTGGAAGTACTTTTCTGGCAAGTTTAAGATCTATGCCCACTCACAGAGAGCCTCTATTAACTGCTTCTCTTGGACTCCAAGTATAGTTTTCCTTCCTGTTTCTTTGCCCAGCTCGATGCTTTGGATATCTATCACAGCAGCTCTGGAGTTTGTCCACCACCACCACCTCACCCCTGCTGGAAGCTGTTATTGCTAAAATTTTGTTTGTATAGCCATCTGCCTAGACTAAATCTGAAATCTGTTTCCTCCTTGGTATTTGGCTGATGTTTCTGCTCAAGTTTTTTGTTTTTTTTTATTCCTGGTTCTTACTTTTATAGTCCAGATCCTAAGAATCAACCCTGTGTCTGCACAGCTTAGTAGTCAGCCAAACACTTGTCCACTACAAATTGGCATTTGCCATTGGCCCTTGCCATCTACCTCTATAAGAATTAAATCATGTATTTCCATGCTGATTTTCAACACCCTCTGAAAGGAGTTCAGGGTGGAGAGCAGAAATGAGGCACTCGGTGCTCTGAAAAAAATTGGCAAAACAGGTCTTCAGATAGATATTTTCAAGAGCCAATTTTATGAGTCCAATTCTTTTATCTCCTCATATCTAGAAAAGCACCAAAATCCTTCATGGTGACAATTGCTCCTCCTAATGACTTCTGCAAAAAATAAGATGCTTGATTACATGTATTCCTCCTTCACCAAAATTTCATATACACTAAACTTCCCCCTACTTCTTTGGAGCAGTTTCTCAGAGCTATCTGAAATGTGGTCTCTCAGACTGTAGTCCTCATTTTACCCCCAATAAAGCTTAACTTGAAACTCTCATATTGTGTATTTTTTTAAATCAGCACATTTTTCAGAGATTTGTCTGTTGACAGGGCATTCAATATTGAGCAGTATTTAAATCCATCTGGCTTTTATATTCTGCCATAGCCCCTTGTGTTTCCTCTGTATATGCACACAGGTTTATGGTCAGCTAAGGATGAGTAGGCAGCTTGAGCCCTCTTTGGTCTCTCCTGAGTAGATTTGTGGAAAGCTTATAAAACCTTCTTATGCCTGTCTTATTTCCCAGATCTCCATATCTGGCTAAGTCTTCTGGTTCAAGCTTGCCCCAAACCAGGAAGCAACCTCCATCCAGATGAGCCAGTGGTGTTCACATTCATTTGCCAAGATCACTACTGGTACTGACTAGACATGGAATTTTTCTCTGCTTTGCTCCAAATCAAGTCAATCTCCTTTCTATCAATCAAGCTGCTGGTTTTCTCACACTGTCTTTCCCTGCTAGACTGAGTTGGGATGGAAAACAGCAGCAACTCCAGGCAAAAGGCTATCAACTATTTCAGTCTATTTTAGCAACATAAAACAACAGAAGAAAGAGGGGTTACATGAAATAGATTACAGCATCTGCAGAATAAGGTCAATTTTTAAAAGATTCTCTATTTCTGACTGTCTCTCATATACTCTGTAAGAATAAGAAAAGTGGTTTTTTTCTTTCAAGTATTAAAATTAACTCCAAAGGGTAAAATGGAGAAACATGAAGGACAATAAGAAAGAGGAAGTAAAAGAACCTTAAGTTCTGGTCCTATGCTCCAAAGTGGGGGAGGGGAATATATATATATATTTAAACTCCTACCAATAAAAACTTGAAGCCAAAGATATTAAGAACAGGAAGTTCAGAGAAACTGAAGGAGCCAGCCACTCCCTCAATACCAAACCAAGTAATTTAATATTTGGTATTTATTTAGTGCCCACAAATTCCAGAAAATGACTTCCAGGTTCAGCCAGTTTTATATGATCATAGTGACTTTTAAAACTGTGTAGGGCTCTTTGAGTACCAGGTGTCCATTCTCAATTGCCGGAAACGCAGCTGTGTGGAAAACAGAGCAACTCAAATACAGTTCGCTTTGCCAACCATACTACACAAAATTTAATGAATTGAGTCTGTTTCCCACGCTTTTCTCCCTCCACTGCATCTTTTTGCCTAAATAGTCAAGAACGTAGTATTTCTTTGTCCAAAGGGTCAAAATTCAAATAAGAACAAACACATATGTGCTTGAGGCTGCCAAATACTACCAGATGAACTACTATTCGCCTCCAAAGGATTTCACCTTACTTTCCACTTCACAAATAAACTTGTAGTCATTTTTGGACTGCAAGGAGATCCAACCAGTCCATTCTGAAGGAGATCAGCCCTGGGATTTCTTTGGAAGGAATGATGCTAAAGCTGAAACTCCAGTACTTTGGCCACCTCCTGCGAAGAGTTGACTCATTGGAAAAGACT
>SJYV01016613.1:781002-809390 GCA_006410875.1 Neotragus pygmaeus | reverse complement strand
CACAGCAGATACTTGTAGCACAATCTGAATCTACTATGGTTAAATCCAACTTATCAGTACCTTACCCATAATTTATCCATTTCAAGTCTCTACTTGTTTTTTTCTGACATCTTCAAAGCCCTTAAGAGTCATCCAATGTCAGTCAATATATGGGCACCCAAAAGTATATATCTGGACTGGCCTTTTATGAAACCACAACCCTCAGCATGCAGGGCCTTAATATAGAAGTTTATCTGTAGTGAGACATGCCTGGGATAAAAATCCCTTGTTACACTACATATTTCTAAAGTTTGTCTCAGAAATAAGAGCATCATACTTGGAATACTTAATCCTAGGGGCTTCTGAAGCAAAGTCACCCAACATCCCAATAAAATCCTATGTTAAGACTTGGAAACATATGAAAATACAAATGAAAAACTTAAACTGAAGATAGATACTTTACTGCCACTACGTACAAGAGACCCTCTCACTACTTACAAGGTCTATGGGGCTAGACTGCAAGTGTGAACGTGAAAATTTTGCGAACCTATGGACTATACAGATTCTCCAGGCCAGAATACTGGAGTGGGTAGCCTTTCCCTTCTCCAGGAGATCTTCCCAAGTGAAGGATCGAACCCAGGTCTCCCACATTGCAGGCTGATTCTTTACTAGCTGAGCCACAAAGGAAGACAGCAGGTGTAGCCCTTAGTTAATGCCTGAAATAATGCAGACTGGCCACCATGAAGGAAGGTGGAACACAGTGTCACCTCTCTCCTCTGTGTGTCCCTCACTCAGAAGCAAAAGGATTGTGGCCACGAGAAAAAGATGCAGAAGATCTCTTTGCTGGATGGGAAATTCTGTGTGAAGCAGTGCAAGAAGCAGCCCCTGCTAGATGTATCTTCTGTCCATTAAAACACCCAGAGAACAAGCAGGCAGGAATCTGGGAGGGGCAGAAAAATGGTGAGTCACTTCTCCCACGTGGCCCACTCCCCCACCTCCCCACTGTCTTTCATATCCATGGCATCCTGTGCAAGAAGAGACAGAGAGTACGGACAGAGGCGGTCTTACCTCATTCTAGCAAAGCCATGATCCCACACCTGGGAGAGGCTGCACATTCCCATGTCAGCCCACTCTAGCATCCAGGGGTTTGGCCACTATCAAAATACACACTTTGCCAGCTCAGCTCTTCTTTGATTGAAAGGAGGAGAGAGGAGGCATGAGAAGAGGAAGGAAAGGAGGAAGGAAGGGGTAGATATGTGGATGAAGAGGGAAGAAAAAGAAGGGAGCAAAAAATACCCACTTACTTCTATCAATATCCACAGGCTTCTATAACTGCCCCCCCCCATACTTATTATCCTAAAATCACAGCATGAGTAACCAGCCTAGCGCTTGGAGCCAAGTGCCAGCTGATAATGGATTCATTTGCAATTTAATGAATCTACCATGAATTTTCAATTTTCATTATTTTCCACTCAATGAATAGTAGCACCTATTATCATATACATGTTATAAAAACATGCAGGAGGGGCCAGGGTGCACAGTGGTGCCCAAAATGAATTGTAATTAAGTGAGAAGCANGCAATTTAATGAATCTACCATGAATTTTCAATTTTCATTATTTTCCACTCAATGAATAGTAGCACTTATTATCATATACATGTTATAAAAACATGCAGGAGGGGCCAGGGTGCACAGTGGTGCCCAAAATGAATTGTAATTAAGTGAGAAGCAGCTACCTCTCCTGTGTGAAGGTCTGGTAAGGACCTGGGTTCCCCTGGAGGCATGTATGCTTATCCTTTTTACCAGCGACAACAGTGGATTTGCCCTGAGCCGGGAACCCATCTGGGAAGGGGTGAGCGGAGACCCATGATTTCTCATCTGAAAGCTATTTGGAGATCTCACCTTGAAACATGGCCCTTGAGGTACCTACCTGTTCTTATCAACTTAGGTATTTGGGCCAACTGCAGTGGCTGCAGAACCAGGAGTCACATGCTTTGATAAGGAGTCCCTGCATGGCATGCAGAGCCTACAGCACAACCGCTGGGGACTAGAGTTGCCTGTGGAATCTCCAAAGCAAAATTTAGCCACCAGCTACGGTCCAAGGCCAAGAATAATGAGGAAGACAGATCCTAACTCGGGGTGGGCGAGGGGAGGCGGATAGTTGGGGAGACATACTAAGTGGTGGCTGGGATCCTGGACTGGTTGGGGTAGGAGGGTGGGGGGAGACAAACCTAAATTCTATTAAAATCACAGAATTGTGGAGCTGGAAGACCTTAGGGAGAATCCAAATCTTCTAATTCCAAAAATAAACAAAGCAGAATCTGGCTTTATCCTCAGGTTAACACTCCGCTGAGCAGAACTGGCAAGAGAAGCAAAGTCTCCTGTGACAGGATACAAATACGATAGACTGTTTGAAAGAGCTCAGAGTCAGGTCACAGATGTTCTAGTTAAGAACGGGAGATCTTGAGCAAAGGACACTCCTCTCTGCTGTCCTGCAAAAGAGAACTAGGAGGGATATTCTCGGCCTGCTTCCTGCAGGGCACTCTGTTCTGAAGACATACACAGCATCCGAAAACTCATCACTAAATGAGGCCATGTTTCCCAGACAAGGTATTGGAAGGTTTCCATTTGACTCACTCATTCTAAGGGGGCCCAATACTTTCACATGTTAAAAATGTCAAACACCAGATTAAAAAAAAAAAAAGATGTTATGTATGTATATAGTCCCAGCCTACTGGGTAAATGCCTTTGAGAGGGGAACCTTCAAGATAAACAGTCACGGGAGGTCCCAG
Organism: Neotragus pygmaeus; assembly: GCA_006410875.1. Classification (NCBI taxonomy): domain Eukaryota; kingdom Metazoa; phylum Chordata; class Mammalia; order Artiodactyla; family Bovidae; genus Neotragus; species Neotragus pygmaeus. Next base: position 806,619 of record SJYV01016613.1, on the reverse strand, counting down.
AATGGACCAGACTCTATGATTGCTGGTAAACAGGTAGAGACAGAGTACCATATTTCATAAAGCCTGCTGTTGTTGTTATTTTCAGTCACTCACTCATGCTCCACTCTTTGCGACCCCATGGACTACAGCCCACCAGGTTCCTCTGTCAATGGATTTCTCAGGCAAGGATACTGGAGTGGGTTGCCATTTCCTTCTCCAGGGGAACTTCTCGACCCAGAGATCGACCCCGTATCTCCTGTATTTGGCAGGTGGATTCTTTACCACTGAGCCACCAGCCTGGGCAACCCCCAAATCCAGAGCGTTCACAGATCCTAGCAGGGCCCAGGTTTTATAAGCTGTCAGAACACTGGACCGCAGAAGTGGTAATCATAGCAGCTACTGTCATAACTATCAATATCAATATAGTCTTCCAGCAGCCAATGAACAATCCTAACATGCCCAGCAAGGCTCTCAAACCTCAGCCTGTATCCCTTTCCCCATTATTCCCTGCTCTGTGGCCACACTGGCCTCACTTTGACCTACAGTTGGAATGTCCCAACTCCCAGACTATCTCCCTGCCGTTTTCTCTGTCTTCAATGTCTTTCCAGGCAATGGCTCCTTCACTTCATTCAGATTTGTGGCTCAAAGGCCTTTCCCACCCATCAGAAACGCACTCTCATCCAGCCTCAAGTCATTCTCTCTTTCTTAACCTTGCTGTATGGTTTTTACTTGACATTAATATTACATATAAACTTGTTCATCTACTGCCTGCTATACTCACTAGAATGTAAGCTCCCAGAAGGTAAGTCCTTCCTTGTCCATTTCATTTTCTATTATGTCCCAGCACCTAGAAGAGGCTGCACAAACACCTACTGAGTTATGTAAATAATTTTCAGGCTCCGCGTACCCAGTCTAATCATGAACTGGTCTTGCCCTGCTTGGTTCCACTGATGAAGTGTTCTCTGCTATGCTTTTCTGCCACCACTGTAAAGTGCTGAAGAAATTGGTTTTCTCCCTCCAGTATATCTTTCTCTGCTGGCTACAGATATGAAGTAGAGAAAAAGTCACAGAATCAGCAGGCCCCTCTGTCACAGGGATCGACTATGCGTGATCAGCCCACTGGTGTGCATTTTCAGGGGGGCACCCCTTTCAATGCAAAACCAGTGGGGAACCGAAAGGTGATTGGGAGAGGTTTTGACTATATATATAGTCAAACATCAGTACAAACTCAACTGCATGATGTGACTAAGACAGGAAGAGATGTCTCATTCGCATGGAATGANACATCTCTGGTGTGCATTTTCAGGGGGGCACCCCTTTCAATGCAAAACCAGTGGGGAACCGAAAGGTGATTGGGAGAGGTTTTGACTATATATATAGTCAAACATCAGTACAAACTCAACTGCATGATGTGACTAAGACAGGAAGAGATGTCTCATTCGCATGGAATGAACACAGGAAGGAAGAGCGTGACAGGGCGGGGGAGAGGAGTGGCAAACCACTAGTCTCTCATTTCTTGTACTGTAAGTGGAATAGATCACTGTCATCTGTTTTCATCTCCCACAAACCCCTGAAAATACGCCAAAGCAACACAATCAGAGAAACCCAAAGGAGACAGCTACTGTTGAAATGCTAAGAACCGAAGCTCAGAATGCACTGAAATATATCAAGTGGCCAAGAGAAGGCGGATGGGAGCAGCTCTTCTCAGTTTTATCTCATTGGTTCAAGTGTATGCTTTCTGAAAGAGAGCGTGAACCTGAGAAAGTGTGTGTAAGATGATCTGACACCAGATAGCCTGTCTTAAATCTGCATAGCCTGTGAGGGTCCTGACATCCTGAAAGCCAGCCCCGAAAATACCTCCTCGTGTCAGCGGTCAGTATTCGAGACTGCTCCTAAGTTTGGCGATTCCAAAGACACAGCTAAGATCTATTTCAGCAAAAGTAAAACCAGCAAAGGGAAAAGGTGCAGGTGGCTGAGTCAAAGGAAACGAGGTAAAGTCTTCTCCCAGTGGAGTCACATGAGATGCAGTTAATTCCTCCTGCCACGAGCTGTGAACACACAAGTGAAATGTCATCCAGCTTATTAGAGACTCGATGCTCTGCGTTTTTACTGGAGACTGGTCACATAGGGACTCTGTCCAGCATGAGCCAAGACCCGAAACTCCCAGAAGAAAAGCAGGTGTTTGGCATGAACCACATTGTCTGCACAGGTGATCTGGGCACAGTGAGCCACTCCTATCAGGAAATGGTAGGGACCTTCCTGAATTCCGAGCCTCCAGAAGCCAGCCACAGGCCAACCTTTCACACAGGGCTGTCTAAGGATAACAGGTCTCAGGATCACAATGTGAACGCTTTCTGCATGGACACCCCTACACCATACCCAAGTCTGTCACCTCTACATACACACAACGCACAGGGCACTGCTGCCAAGAGGCTGTGTCTCACGCAGGGTGAAGGCAGTGGGCAGGAAGCAGCGGTTGGCAGCTTTGTGTCCAGGCCACTACCCGGGGTGCTGTGGTTGGCAGGGACTCTAGAACAGCCACGCAGGGGATATGAGTACCAGGAAGAGAGAGGCCGTCTCCAAGGGCACAGAGCCCAGCAGTAATTCTCCTTCCACAGTCGAGAGGGAGAGGCAGGGCCACACCACAGAGGACAAGCCCCACCCGGCAGAAGCCATGCACCCATGGATGCCCCAGGGCGAGCACAGCCAGAGTCGGCTCCTGAGGGGTGGGAGGTTACAGCCATGGAGGCGGTGTGCAGAGGCCACAGGAGGACCACTGGGGCACTACAGACAGGTGAGATGAAGGACATCCAAAAAAGACTGGTGGCTCAAACACAGGGAGGGGCATTCAGTTTCCACTTGCTAACCACTGGCATCCATCTGCCGGCTGCAATGCTTTGAAAACAGACAAAACAAGGTTTGAGAAGGCTAAGCCCATTTTGTACATCTGGTATTTCCGGAAAGCAAGAGGTGAGGAGGAGAAGAGTAGAAAAAAGAAGTGGCGGGGTTTGCAGGTAGGATGTGGCTACAAAAGCAGTATTCCTGGAACCCTCTTGCACTGTTGGTGGAAATGTAAATTGGCGTAGCCACTATGAAGAACAGTACAAGGTTCCTTAAAAGGCTAAAAATAAGAGTTATCATATGATCCAGCAATCCTACTCCTGGGCATATATCCAGAAAAGATAAAAATTCTAATTTAAAAAGATACATGAATACCAGTGTTCACAGGAGCATTATTTACAATAGCAAAGACATGGAAACAATCCACAGGTGTCCATCAGCACATAAATGGATAAAGAAGATGTGATACATATATACAATGAAATTTTACTCAGCCATAAAAAGAAAGAAATAATGTCATTTGTAGCAACAGGGATGCATCCAGAAATTATCAGACTAACTGAAGTAAGTCAGAGAGACAAACATCATGGGATATCACTTACTTGTGACATGTAAAAAAAATGATACAATCAACTTATTTACAAAATAGAAACAGACTCACAGAAAACAGAAAAACTTAAGGTTACCAAAGGAGAAAAGGGGGGAGGGCTAGATGAGGAGTTTAGGACTATCAGATACACATTACTATATATAAAACAGATAAACAAGGACCTACTGAATAGCACAGGGAACTATATTTAATATCTTGCAATAACCTATAATGAAAAGAATCTGAACAGGAATATATAAAAATATGTGTATATATATATTTTTTTATAGTCATTATGTCATGTCTGACTCTTTTGTGACCCCATGGACTGTAGCCTGCCAGAGTCTTCTGTCCATGGGATTTCTTGGGCAAGAATATTGGAGTGGGTTGCTGTTTCCTCTTCAGGGGATCTTCCCAACGCAGGCTAATTCTTTAACACTGAGCCACCAGGGAAGCCCTATATATGTTATATATATACACACAGGACTGACCAACATACATCACTAGAAGAAAGATGACTGCCACTGTCATCTTATTAGTTTTTGCAGAAGGCATGAAAATGACACTGATTAGTTTTTGTTAATAAGAACAAGGAAGCATCAATTTTCCTGAGCCTTTGCAAATATGTATATGGTATGAAGCAACCAACAAACATCTAGTTCAAAGGTTTGTGAACTTTCTTTTTTTTTTAAAAGAGCTAGATCATAAATATTCTAGACTTTAATGGTCTCTGTCTCAACTACTCAACTTTTGCCATGAAAGCAGCAAGAAAGTAGCCATAGGCAACACGTAAACAAATAAGCATGACTGTGTACCAGTAAAACTTTATTTACATACCAGGATGTGGGCTAGATTTTGGCCCATGGGCCATCATTTACCGACCACTGGTCTAATTTATATATAGAACTCGTAAGAGGCAAAAACGGGTCTTGGATAGAATTAAGGTTTTTAGTTGAACTGGTGTTGACCTATCTGAGAAGAAATGCACATCACGGGTCAGAGTATTTTAGGTGGCTCTGTCCTCACATGAGGGTGCTGGTGCCGTGTCGGGGAGACACGGAGCCAACAAATGTAAAGGAGGCCTTCACTTCCAGACCCCAGGAATCAAACTTCAGTGGCTTCTCAGGAGAATAAAACCAAAAAAGGACATGAACAGAATATTTATGAAATATGAGTCTCATGAAACATATGGAAAACATCCAACCTCTCTAGTAATCAAAGAAACACATGTAAAATATCATTTTATATTTATTATGTTGGAAGACGTCTTTTTAAAAAAGGAAAATATCAAGAATTTAGACAGAGAATGTGAAACAGGAATATTCAGACATTACTGGTTAACAGTTGTCATTTGTAACATCTATACTTCAGGTGACTGGAGATTTCCAGTCAGAAACAGCAATGGTCTATTCTCTGGACCCCCAAAAATTTCTGGATCTAGAACAGAAGGGACATAGAAGTGTGGGAGAGGTCCCTACTCCAAGTTTTATAAGACCCCAATCTCCAGCTTTGCAACAGTTTTAGAAGTAATGCTTTTTGTCCCCTGCGTCTCTGAGGAAACCAACCAGAGAGAGAAAAGCCTAAAATCAGATACCCGGGGGCTTCTTCCACTGTCCCCTACAGTTCCTGTGAGCTGGCACAGCAGCTATCAATCCTCATCTATTGCCAAGCCCTGTGGTCTCCACACCTTTCCCTCTAGTATGAAAAAATACCTACAGGTTACTAAACAATTAAGAAAATATTCTAAAGTGAAAGAAATCACAATAAGTTTATAAACACAAAGGGAAACAAAAATAACTCAGAGGAAACTCACAGACAACAGAAAATGATTTATTAATAATGTTTTTTAAATATAGTAAATATCTCACAGATGCCAAGAAATACACTGATTCAGGAAACCAGAACAAGAACAGTATGCTTTTTTTTTTTTTTTAAGAGGAATCCTGAGAGAATAAGCAGTCTTGGAAATGAAGACTAAAACAGAAGAATTAACACATTCGATAGAGGAGCTGAATATAAAGCTGAGGAAATCTTCCAGAAAACAGAGCAAAAAGATGAACAGAAGGATAGTAGAAGAGAAAAATTAGGAGGGAGGAGAGGGGAAATCAATTACAAGTGCAAGTGCAAATTCCAACTGATGATTTAGAAGAAAAGGTGGGGGGAAATGGTGAGCTGGGGTGGGGTTGAAGGCACAGAGAGAAAGAGGGAGATCAAGCATAATAGTTTAAGAATACTGCCCAGAGAAAAAAGCATAAATATCCCAATTGAAAGAGTCCACTGAAGGGTCAGAATCATGATGAAACACAGCCCACACCAGATGCAGGGGAGAAAGCAAAGGCCACAAGCTTCCAGAGGGGCCACAGGTTCACACCCAGGTATGAGAATACAACCAGGTGTCTCAAAATAACACAAAGGAACAGGTCTTCAAACTTTTAAGAAAAACAATTTTCAAAGTTAGAATCTTATATTCAACTACTTTTATATTCAAGTGGCTCAGCAGCAAAGAATCCACCTGCAATGCAGGAAACATAGGTTCAATCCCTGCATTGGGAAGATCCCCTGGAGAAGGAAATGGCAACACACTCCAGTATTCTTGCTTGGGAATTCTCATGGACAGNTCAACTACTTTTATATTCAAGTGGCTCAGCAGCAAAGAATCCACCTGCAATGCAGGAAACATAGGTTCAATCCCTGCATTGGGAAGATCCCCTGGAGAAGGAAATGGCAACACACTCCAGTATTCTTGCTTGGGAAATCTCATGGACAGAGAAGCCCGGTGGGCTAAGGTCTATGGTTCCAAAAGAGTGGGACACGACTTATAGCAATTAAATAACAATTTCCCACTCAAGGTGGAACAAAGATACTTTCCATTTACTGAGACTTACTGTGATGAGCATTATGCAATATATACAAATATCAAATCATTACACTGTCTACTTAAAACTAATATGATGTTACATGTCAATTAAAAAAGGATATGTTCCAACAGTCAAACATTTTCTCCCCATGTACCCTCTCTTAGGAAACTACCTGTAAATGAGCTTTACCTGGATGAGGTAATAAAACAATTTTTAAACGGAGCAAAAGAGAGGGAAAGAGTCTTCCTAGGTGTTGGAAATAGGGCAGCAGCCCCAGGACAGACCGAACAGGAGGGCCAGAAACCAACCAGGCCTGGCTGCAACAGGAGGGCACAAGTGTCCAGGAAGAAAGCTACTAAATAAAAACGCCTCCAAGAAACTATCTGATCTGCTGGCCAAGTTAACAGGAATTCTGATGCAAAGTATAGGACTGAAGCCTGAGGAGGGCAAGAATTTGTTTCTGTTTTGTTCAATGATGCATTCCTGGCACCCTGAAAGTAACTAGTAAACATTTACTATACTTATTAAAATGAAACAAATATAGAAAGTCAATTATTAACTCTGGGACAAACAAAAAAATGTATCAGGAAGGCAATTCAGTATCATAATATTTTCTAGAGAGGGAATCTATGTCTTTATAGTTAAGTACTAACAGCTGATTTAATTTAAAAAGAAGAAAATCAGAATATCAGAATTCTAGCAGATGGGAAGAGAAGTATGTGTGGGAAGGTTTCTGATAATGGTGGTATGTGGTGTCAGAAAGTTACATTCCCATCTTCAACAACAGAAAACCAGGAGGTAACACTGCAAACTACAAGATAAGGAAAAGCAGCACAGACATGTTAATGAGAAATACAAAGATATATATTGGAAGGAACAACTAAATAGAGTTAAAGGTATTTACACTTGTCAGGGAGAGGGAAGAATGAATAAATACAGGACGGGTGACTGGTTTTGTAGAAGCCTGGTATCAATTAAGTGTATGTCCTAATTTGATAAAAACAGAAATTAAATCTAAGACGAGGCTTATACTTTAGGCCTAGCCATCTGATAGCCATGAAACTCTCCCAGGAGAATAATCAGAGATGCAAAGATTTTTGTTCACTGTAACAATCTTCATAATAGAAAAAATGGGGTGATCTACTGATATTTTTTCTTTCATAATAGAAAAATTAGAGATCTAGGTATAGAAATAAGAGAACATTACATAGTTATTTTTAAAATAAAGCTTTTGAAAAACACTGAAAACATAATAGAATGCTCCTTTAAAGATAAGGATTTAGAAACTATACAGAGTACCAGGATAGTTGCATAGAAAAAAGAAACAAGCAAGCATATGTTAACAGTCAGGTGCTCTAAATAGTAGGTTTACAGGTCATTTTTATTTCTTTTATACACTTTTCTGTATCTTCCAAAATTTCCTACAGTAAATTTGTATCACTTGGTCAAGAATTTTTAATGTGAATTTAATTTACAAAGTAGGAAAAATATAAAAATTGGAAAACAATTTTTGGTATCTCTCTNAGGCTCCTCCATCCATGGGATTTTCCAGGCAAGAGTACTGGAGTGGGGTGCCATCGCCTTCTCCGACGACAAAGCTAAGACTCTGCAATAGTAAGAAATAGCCAACAGCAGGTTAGAAAGGGGACTGAGAGTTCTGCTCAAGATCATTTGGTACCAACTGTCCAGTCTGTGAGTGCTAGAAGCTTCCAGGAACTTTGTTCCCCAGGTCCAGTTTTCTCCAGGAAAAATGGCATGAGAACTGGGTAGTTTACACACTCACCAAGCACTGACCATCTTCTACCCGCCTGGCCCACAGGTCCAACCCTGAACTGTATCCTTAAGCTGTGCATGTCCCAGTGCCCAAACCTTACTGAGTTCTTATTTTGTGCATGGCCTTCAGTGTTTTCCAAGGAGTAGTAAGTCACAGTCTTCACAACAGCACCACAGCGCAGGTACTCCAATCCCATTTTACTGATAATGAAATTGACTGGGTTTTTCCAAGGACACATGGCTAGGACAGGGAAGAGCTGGGATGTGAGCCCAAGCAGTCAGGGTTCGGGGTCTATACCAGAATCCTATGACCCTGGTTTGACCACCCTCCCCTCCCACAAGGACTTCACTTGCTGTTCCCCATAGTTCTTTCATGATGACTCTGTTTCAAGAGCCCATTTCCAGCTGCCCCCAAGCACAGAGGAAAATCTCCACTGTAAATGCTGACCTGGGAAGTCCACCAAGATGAGACATCAAGACAGCTTTAAAGCAGTTCAAGACTTGTGGTTCCCAAGGTGGAGGAAGGTGGGGAGAAGTAGACAGGGAGTTCGGCATTAGCAGAGGCACACTGTTATACATAAGGATGGATAAACAACAAGGTCCATGTAAACCGTAACAGAAAAGAATATGAAAGAAGAATATATATGTACAACTGAGTCACTCTGCTGTGCAGCAGAAATTAACCCAACATTGCAAATCAACTACACTTCAATAAATTTTTTTTAAAGGAATTCATAGTGTAGCTGGTCACTCAGACAAAGCACATCAAAATGCACTGTCAACCCTCTGTCAACCCATGACTGGAGCCCCTCTGCTGACTCTGTCAATGCAACAGACCTTCAGTCTGGCACGAATGGACTTGGGAGGCTGTGATCATGCACATGAGATATGCCCAATGTCCACAGGCCAAGGAGGGACAGAAAAAGGAGACTGCTGTGAAATGAGATCAGCAGGTTGAACCATGGGCAACTCAGATCCTCTTCTTCACGTTTCAAACTGGACACCTTTTCCCTTCATTTCTAAACTCAGCCAAGAATTTCAGACCACCTTTACCACAGAGGCTCCATTTCTTCTTTTTCTGAGATCCAACGGGGACAGAAAAAAACTGAACTGGCACCTGATTTTCATTGAGGCTGCCTAATTTTAGAAGCTAGGGATATGCAAAGCAAAAGCATGGCTTAAAAGAAAATCCCTCAAAACCACAAAAGCCTCTGAACGGAAAAATCCTTTTCAACCACGTGGAGACAGAGACAGTCCCCTGCTTCCATCCAAACAGCTTTTATTCCAAAATGTTGCTGGGTTGGTACATCTCAGGCTCTAGGTGGCTTCTACTGAAGTAATGTGTTAAACAGGTAGAGAGAGGATGAGGCGGCAAAGACAAGGGAACATCTTGGGTAAAGCATATGCAGGGCTGTCGCTGTGGAACGACTTTTGAATCAATACCATATGCAAGCTGATAGCACAACTGTATACACATACCTCATTAAGCCAAATTAGAGCAAGTGGGATCTGTCGCCTTCTGATTAAAACAAACACGTCTAATTTTGGCATGTCCTATATCCCGTCCGCAGAACCACCCTGGAGGCATGTTCATAAACACAGTAAAGCCTGCACAAGTTCCCAAGGCCAATGCCATGCACGCTCCTAAGGGGTGCTGTTCCTCCTGATGCCTTCCCTCAAACAGCTGGGGAAGCATGGCACCCCCCAAAGGGATACTCACTCTCACTTTCTGAAATGGAAAAAGCCACTTTGAAGTGTCAGTAATGAGTCCAAAAGCACTAAGACTGGTGGGTCCCCACCTCTCTTCTGCAAAAACTCTTTATTCAAAGAAATCCCTAATATAAGGCTTCCCTGGTGGCTCAGATGGTAAAGAATCCACCTGCAATGCTGGAGACCCAGGTTCGGTTCCAGGGTCGGGAAGATCTTCTGGAGAAGGAAACGGCTACCCACTCCAGTATTCTTGCCTGGAAATCCCATGGACAGAGGACCCTGGCGGGCTATAGTCCAAGGGGTTGCAAAGAATCAGACACAACTGAATGGCTAATATTTTTCACTTGCAATACAGTGTAGTTGGTGAGAATTCTTTTTTAATCCTACTTACATTTTTATAATTACCCGTGAAAAAAATGACAAAGTAAATTATCTTATTATGGAATCATCGTTTCCAGAAAGCACAGGAAAGCGAAAGTATTTTTCCTTCTGAGCAACTTAGCAGTCAACTTTTAGGTACTTTCAGGAATTCCTAAAATATTTAGGAAACTGCCAAGGCAGCGGACACAGTGATTCAGAACTGAGAGTGTAGACCCTAGTGTCGTGCTGAAAGTTTCAGAACTGTGGCTGACCTGGTGTGTGGCCAGGATGCGTTCAGCTGGACAAACATTCCTCCCGTTCAGGATGTGGGAGGCATGTGTTCAGTTGGACAAACATTCACTGAGAACCTTCTATTTACCAGGCTCCCTGCAAAGGGGGAGACCTGGGTTCGATCCCTGGGTTGGGAAGATCCCTTGGAGAAGGGAAAGGCTACACACTCCAGTATTCTGGCCTGGAGAATTCCACGGACTGTATAGTCCATGGGGCCACAAAGAGTCAGACACGACTGAGCAACTTTCGCTCACTGCCTGCTATACACCAGGCTTATAGGGCTGAAAGGGAAAATCCAGGCTATTTTGCCCATGCCTTTGAAGGGCTTGGAGCCTGGCTGTGGAAACGTCCAGGGATCGCATCGTAGTCGTGGGCAACATAAAGCATAAGGAAATCCCTGAGAGCAAAGGACATCAAGGAAGCCTTCTTATGGGAAACAGTGCACCAGGTGAGTCTTGAAAAAATGTGATAAATAAGGGTAAGCTAGAAAAATGGAGGGCATCCAGGTTGAGGACAAAAACAAAGCAACGTTTTAGGCACACACAAACAGCACGTTGTAGGCTGGGCCAGTTCCTAGAAGGGCTGGGGCACACACTCGGGCACAGGAGCATTTAAATTGGAGGCAGGAGACTTCTCCAGCGATCCAGCAGTTAAGACTTCACCCTCCAATGCAGGGGGCGAAGGTTTGATCGGTTTGATCCCTCATCAGACAGCCAAGATCCCACATGCCTTCCGGCCCCAAATCCAAACATAAAACAGAAGCAACATTGTAACAATTCAATAACGACTTTAAAATAAAATGGGGGAGCAGAAAGGCTAGCATTCCAGAAGCCTTGTCCTCTGAACCCTGCTGCAAAGAGAAGCCTGAGCTGGGCTTATGATGACTCTGGAAATCCAAACCATAACATGACAGGGGTCTCTGGCCATTGTCTATGTTCTATCTGCTTGCTTGGAATCCTTTTAGGGACACTCTCCCATCATGAAATCTCAGGGTGACCTACGCGATGCAGGCCCAGTCGGGAGGTTACTGCACACTGTCAGTGGGTCCTGGAGAGGCATACACTGTAACCAAAGCTGTTCCCAAACAGTATTGCCAGAAACCTAGAGTCTTCGGCAACATATCTGCCACCACCCTGTGAGGATGGCCAAAGGGTGACGCCGGTGCTGACAGCAGTACTGCCGAGGTTCCTGGAGAAGGTTCCAAGCCTGCCTGCACCCAAGTTGTGATCTCGGCCTCATCTTCTGAACCCGCCAACTACCTGAGCCCCCAATTCTATTTCTGCTTGATTACTGATAAATACCTGGATTTCCTCTCAGTATTGATGACAAAAGTCTCTAAGAACGGACAAAAAGGTCAGCTGGGGAACGTCAAGTTTAAAGTATTCAAGAAAGTAATATACGTGTATGAAAATATTCTCTTATCCATAAAACACTATCCAAATATCAGTTATTAGTTTCACTGGTGATATTAACTACTAGTCAGTATTATATTATATATAAGATTAACAACTAATAATTAGTCAATCTGGTCTTCATTCTTATATCAACATTCCAAATGTGTAGCCTTTAAACTAACTAACAATGTTTATTTAGTGCTGACTTTGCAACACACATGTTTCTATGTAGTTTGCTGATCTCACTTAATCCTCATAAACAACCCCCATTATTATTATTGGGGGACTACTGGGCACTATTATTATCTTCCCAATTTTATAGAAGAGAAAATGTAAGCCTTGAAAGATTAAGAGAGACTCCCTGGTGCTCAAGGGGCTAAGAATCCACCTTACAAGGCAAGGGACTCAGGTTCCATCCTTTGTTGGGGAACTAAGATCCTACATTCTGTGGGGCAGCTAAGCCTGGGTGCTGCAACCACTGAGCCTGTACACCACAACCAGAGATGCCCATGTGCCACAATGCAAGACTCCCACATGCCACAGTGAGGATTCCACGTGCCACAACTAAGACCCGACACAGCCAAATAAATAAATATAAAAAAAGAGAAACATTAAGAAACAGACCCAAAGTCATGAAGTAGAGCAGGGTTTGAGCCTGGGTAGCATGGAACAATGGAGAAGGCAACGGCACCCCACTCCAGTACTCTTGCCTGGAAAATCCCAAGGACAGAGGAGCCTGGTGGGCTGCAGTCCATGGGACCGCTATGAGTCAGACAGGACTGAGTGACTTCACTTTCACTTTTCACTTTCATGCATTGGAGGAGGAAATGGCAGCCCACTCCAGTGTTCTTGCCTGGAGAGTCCCAGGGACAGGGGAGCCTGGTGGGCTGTCATCTATGGGGTGGCACGGGGTCGGACACGGCTGAAGCGACTCAGCAGCAGCAGCATGGAACAAACACTGCCTTTCACTGTCCCTCATCCCCTGAGAACTGATGCCCCAACTTCCTTTAAACTGGTATTTCTAAACAAATGACATGCAGCAAAGCAATTTATACTCCAAAGTCCACATTAACATATGCCAACTGTCTTTCCCAAATCTTGCCTTTGCTGGCTTCTTTCCTCCATAAGTGCACCACCCCAGTGTTCTGTCACGCAAGCTCCATCCTCGAGAATCGTTATGACGCCTCCTCCCTCTCTGCCTCCCATGGTCCACCAGCAACAAGGTGGGCTCCACCCGATGTGGATCTCAGATCCTCACCTTCTCCCTAGCCTGCCTCATACTCTCTTTCAATCCTTCTACATGAGTCAACGAAACTTTCACCTGGCTTCTCTATGACCCCCTTTGAAAGCATTCTGCATCCACATTTTTCTCTGAAAATATAGACCTCATCTAATCATCTGCCTGCTTAAAACCTTCATCAGCTGTCACTGCATACAGAATAAGGTAGAAACTCCTTAGTACTACATTAAAAACTCTTCACAGATCCCTCAACCTACCTTTCCTGTCTCATCTTCTTTTATGTTGCTCCAGTTAAGGTCTGGAGGGTATTTCATGCTGTGAAGTAGATCTTTAGGGACCTCTCTTGCTTCCCTTAACTTAGTTAATTTACTCGCGCATATCTAGATAATTATATACTCGACTTAAAATTAATAAAATGGAATTTCTTCTAAAACATCCTGGTAATTTAAATCCACTCTCTCCAACTACTTTGCCATCATTATTCTGAACTAGTGGCTCTTTTATGAAAAGAAATAATTATATTCCATATAAGCCAGAGTAAAATGCGAATTGCCAAAATTGTACGGTTTGGGTCCAGGAAAGAGGCTTCTTAAGGTCAGAATCCTAGAACAGTCTTCTGGGAGTGTATAACATTTTTCAAAGGTTTCAAAGACCAGTTGCAAAGCTAAAAGTGGTGAGGCTTGCAAACTGCCTTGGTAGGAATGGGGAAGGAGACTAAAGGTTTCAGTTGGTGATCAGGAAACCTCAATGTCTCAAACATCTACACTGATCATAAGTGGGAAAACCAATTTTCAACAATGCCTTATAGATGAGGGTTTCTGAACTACCACACAATTGACATTTGGGGCTAGATAATTCTCTGCTGTGGGCCAGCCTGTGCACCACAGGCTGTTCAGTAGCATCCCTGGCTTCTGTCTACTAGACATCACAACATTCTCTGTTGTGACAACCAAAACTGCCTGGGGGGAAAACCACAGGAAGTTGAGAACCAATGATATTAATATCCAGGCACAGAGAAATCAAAACTACAATGAGATATCACTTCACACCAGCCAGAAGAGCTATCATCAAAAAATCCACAAACAATAAATGCTGGAGAGCATGTGGAGAGAAGGGAATCCTCCTAGACTGTTGGTGGGAATGTAAATTGGTACAGCCACTATAGAGAACAGTATGGAGGTTCCTTAAAAAACTAAAAATAGAACTACCCTATGACCTTGCAATCCCACTTCTGGGCATATAGACAGAGAAAACCATGAACTGAAAGGTGCATACGTGCACCCCAGTGTTCACTGCAGCACGGTTTACAACAGCCAAGAATGGAAGCAATCTAAATGTCCACTGACAGAGAAACGGATAAAGATGTGGCACACACATATAATGGAATACTACTCAGCCACTGAAAAGAATGAAATAATGCCATTTGCAGCAACATGGATTGACCCAGAGAATGTCACATTGAGTGAAGTAAGTCAGAGAAGGAGAAATATCCTATGACATTGCTTACATGTGGAATATAAAAAGAAATGATACCAATGAACTTACAAAACAGAAAAGAGACTCACAAACTAGCGAATTAACTTACGGTTGCCAGGGGGAAGGATGGGTGGAAGGGATAGTTGGGGAGTTTGGATGGACATGTACACACTGCTATAATTCAAAATGGATTACCAGTAAAGACATGCTGTATAGCACATGGAACTCTGCTCAATGTTGTGTGGCAGCAGGGATGGGAGGGGAGTTTGAGGGAGAATGGATACATGTATATGTATGGCTGAGTCCCTTCACTGTTGACCTGAAACTATCACAAGGCTATACTCTAATACAAAATAAGAAGCTTAAAAAAAAAAAAAGAAAAATACCCAGGCACACAGGTTACACCACTCCTCCTGAACTGTATTTTTCTTCCTTTTCCTCCTTCCTTGTGATAAAAATCAAACTGCCCTTGACCACACAAAGTGAAAACCAGACCAACAAAGACATACATTCTCTGTGATGGTACTAAAGGGATTGTTTCTGACAAGTAGCCAAACACTTACTGCCCTCTGTGCAAAGAATGACACAGAAAAGGACAAGTAGACAGAAGGAACATACTGGTTTCTCGCTCAGATTAATAAAAAATCTTTAATTAATAAAAATCAGTCTTGCCAATGACAGGCTAAAACCTGATCCTGGGAAAGTCATCCGCTGTGCTGGTTTCTGGGCGGGGCTGGGACCCTGCAGGTGCTAGGCCAGCATATCTGATGTCACAGGGACACAAACAAGGAAACAGTACAGGTGTGACTTCATTTCAAGGTCCATTAGCAGCACCAAGAGGGGAGAAGCTGTATTTCCAAATGCAGTCTGTGGAACTCAGCAGGAATATTTTTCAATTTTCGAATGCTAAGAATAACAATTATGGTTCTTTTCTTGAGAACAACATCCCAGTTCAAATACACCGCACTTCAACTCCAAATACTAGAATACGTTGCATGCTGAAACTGACATTTGGAAAATGCAGGGCTGCCTAATGTTCAATTTAGACTCAGTTCAGAAAGCATCCGCTTGAGCTGTGCCTGTATTTTCAATTTTGCGAATGTTTCCCAGTTCATTCACCTTGCAACTGTAAGCGATCACAGCACAAACGGACGGATGTGGTCATGATGTTCTGTCTTCTAGTCAACTGTCAGCATTGGCCAGTTATTCAGCTGATGCTGAATGACAACAGGCCCTTGAGAGTATAAATGAATAAACTGGCACACACAAGGGCCCACACTCCTGCCTCCCCCCACCTCACCAGAGAGCTGCACAATATCCCCAACTCCCCGCAAATATTACAGCCTAGAGTGGGAACCATCACATACGATCAGGGCTCCAGAGCACCAAATCACCCACGGGAAGTCCAGTCATGGTCGAGAACACAGAGTTGTATTTCTTGGATGGTGCCAGCCACTGTTGTCTAAAACAGGAAGATGAGAAGCCAAGTCCCACCTGTAAGCAAACCCCTGTACATGTAAGCGGAGAAGGGGAGCTACAGGGAGGAANATGGTCGAGAACACAGAGTTGTATTTCTTGGATGGTGCCAGCCACTGTTGTCTAAAACAGGAAGATGAGAAGCCAAGTCCCACCTGTAAGCAAACCCCTGTACATGTAAGCGGAGAAGGGGAGCTATAGGGAGGAATTCCTTGCAGAAGTGAAATGCTCTCCCCTCCAGCATGATGCAATCCATGTGGACAGTACTTACTAAACACCTTCAACAGCCAGGCTTTGAACGAGACACAGACGGCCAAACAAAGACAGAAGCAGACAATGACAGTCCTCAGCAGGCCAGCACTTTCACATCACACACCTGTAGCTCTCTACCTTTCCCCTATGTCAATACATGGGGCTTCCCTGGTGGCTCAGAGGTTAAAGCGTCTGCCTGGAATGTGGGAGACCCAGGTTCAATCCCTGGGTTGGGAAGATCCCCTGGAGAAGGAAATGGCAACCCACTCCAGTACTCCCATGGACAGAGGAGCCTGGTGGGCTACAGTCCATGGGGTCGCAAAGAGTTGGACACGACTGAGGGACTTCATTCACTCCTATGTCAGTACATGGCCAAGAACCACCAACCCTGACCTATTCTCTCCGCTTCAAAATTTAAAATCACAAATCCAGAGAAAAGCAGAATTGGTCTTCAAAAAAAAAACAACAAAAAACCCAAGTGTTATTCCCAAAATAAGTGATTTTGACAAGGAAATATACAAGTTCTATCACTGATTAAACCTGGAGAAATCATGATTAGTTGAAAGGTAGGTTTGGGGTTTTTTTTCAACTTATTTTTTCATTTCTTTGATTCACCTTCCTCCTCAGTAAGATAAAGATTGCTCAAAAATGCAGTTTAAATCTGGTTCTTTACTTTCCTAAAGTCCATTTCCACCACAATTTCTCTAGGGGAACATTCATTTTCACATAATAAAAAAGCCCTAGAGTAATAAATTTGGTAAGACAAGCCATTTTGGATAAAAATCACATACAACATAGTTAAACAGAGCAAGGAAAGGGCAGACACACACACACACACACACACACACCCCTAAAAAGAAAATAAATTTAGAGAATTCTTCTTCCACTGCTATGGTATCCAATTTAGACACAGTTTATAGTCAACCAGAAGATATATCAGCGAGCAATAAGACACAACAGTAAGCAATCAGCAACATCCGTTAGCAATAAGACACCAGAGTAAGCAGTAAAGACACACCAGAGAGAACATTTCTGAGCAATTACCACATGTCTTAATGCAGCGAGCGAGGAAGAACAACTTCACTCAACTAGGATTGGAACCCTATAAAAAATGAACTCTCATAGCTCAAAAGCCACCCCTGCTATGACAGGGGGGATGTGAGAACTATTGACCTGGCCATGGGTCAGGGAGAGGGCAAAAAAGCCACGAGGGCCTGACCATGAACGAGGACTGGGAACGCAAGGGCTTTGGCCCTCTCTATGGCACACTAACCCACAGACCTGGCAATAAAAAATACACGTGTGTTCTTTGACAAGATATAACGGCCCTTCTGACCTTTGGAGGAAATAAAGGAGGATGCCTGCATTCTTCACGTCACATCTGTAGTCACTGAGGCTAGCGCAGTGTCCGGCAGGGGTGCATATGCACGCACGCACACACGGAAGGATGACATTTCTTTTTGTTGCTGCTTAACACACAGGTCAGCCAAAGAAACAGACCCTCAGACAGAAAGAACTTCCATTTTAGACAGGATATTAAGTAGTCCAGGAAACTGTCAGCTCTCTAGGAACCTCGAAGAAAGTGGGAGTACATTTTTCCAGACTCACCGTTTGAGATGATTGACAACATGGAAAGCCAGGAGCGGGGAAAACAATCTCTTCTCTACTTGGCACTAGGAGGCCTTCACCTCAGTCCCACCCCCTCCCACAGACTTAAACCCATAAAACCTGTCAAAGCACTGACTTCTGAGATGCTGAGAAGAGTAAACAAAAGCAAGGCTCCAAGCTCCTCCAAGGCTCAGGAACTGAGGACAGGTTAACGGCAGAGAATGGCGAGCTTCCTCTCCTTCCAACTTCTTACCTGGGCAGCAATCCATCTCTAGTCTGTATCTCCTCCTCAATCCTCAGCTGCCTCCGTCCTAACCACCTTCTAAGTTTACCTTCCTCTCAGAAGCCTTCCAAAGACAGCCCCTCTTACAGGGACCATAGTTTGTGTTATCCCATGCATGTGTATTATTTTTCTAATTGGCCCGTAAAAATCTCAAAGGTATGGAGCGTGTCACACACGAAAGATGAAAACGAGTAAGAATGAGGTTAGTTATCAAAGGCAGAACTTTAAATTAGCTCCCTTTTCCCAAAAAGGAAAGATAAAAAAACCCAAATACTCTGGTGCTATAAATATTAGTAAAAGTACAGTACCAGTGGCACTTTTAAAGAAGCCCTTTTCAAATCCAATGACTTTGTGCAGAGGTCCCCAATCCTTTTGGCACCAGGAATTGATTCAATGTAAGACAATTTCTCCATGGACAGGGAAGAAGGGGTGTTGGTTTCAGGGTGACTCAAGTGCATTACATTTATTTGCACTTTATTTCTGTTATCAGCTCCACCTCAGATCATCAGGCATTAGATCCTGGAGGTTGGGGACCCCTGACTTAGAGAATGTGCTCAGAGATATTTGTTAACCAAGTATACCAGCTCCATGCTTGGGTCCGGGACTCCATTTGAAAAGAGCAGTCACCGCCTCCATCAATTTCATTCCACAATTGTGTACCCTGGGACTTGAAACTCAGGCAGGAAATCTCCCTGTGAGCCTGGCACACAAACAAGACAGTCAGAGGCAGCGAGATCCCTTATCAGAGAAGAGAATGATGGTAGACACGTGGACACGGGCCCTCCAGGACAAAGGCAGTGGGAGGCAGCGATGCCAGAGACTGAACACCACCCCTCCCTACACACACACACAACCCTCTGAAACAGGAGCCTACAGAACCGCCAGGAAATCAGAGAGGACCTTCTCAATGGCACTTCCTATTGGGAACAAGGGTGGAGGAGTGGAAGTTGCAGAGGCTTGGGTTCCATTTATTAATAAGCAGCTCAACACAGTGGGAGGTTTTCTTGTCTAATTACAGAAGCTGTTGGAAACTGCAAGGAAGACAGGATTTATGGCCCAGATGATACTGCCTCTGTGTTGTAATTAAAAGTTATTTTTAATGCCTCTGTTTGGTCAGATACTTTGGATTATTAGAAATATAGTTTGCAATTTAAAACTTGCTAAAGGGCAGAGTACACAGCAGAAAGGTAATACAACAAGCTTGCATAATGTGAAACAGTTAAATGTTTTGACACTGGGAGGTGGGAAAGGAAAAGAATCTTATTCCAGTTAAGCTGTGAGTTTCCTTTAAGAAAGGGAAAGAAAAACAAGCCAGAGAGGGTACTAATGTCAATTTTTAAAATTTTAAAAGTAACCCAGCTACTTATTTTATCCATTAGCTAGAGCTTGTATACCACCCACCAGGAGTATAGGCAACTCATTCATAGCCATTCACTCAAAGCACCTAATCCTTACCCTCATCAAAGCTCTTTGCTTTGTCCTGGGTCCCCAGGAAATGACAGTGGTCACCCTAACAAGGCCAAGGCCTAGCTTAACCACAAAGGCCAAGAGGCCAGGGCAGAGCAATGTCGGGGAGGCAGCAGCAGGGGAGTGGGNCACTACTGCAAATATGATGGAAAGTACAATGAGGAAAGGTGGGAGCTGACAGAAGCCCACGCTGCTGGTCTCTCAAGAGCTGGTAACCCCTTTCAGCCTTTTGCCCTTTTGTTAAAAGGCAACAGGACTCCTGGAGAGAGTCTCTCAACCCACAGATTTTGGTGATAGTTATTGGTGGCACACACACCCTGGATACAATACACGGTGGTCACATCGGCATTAAGAAGACATTCTTCCTTGATTCTTAAAACACAATCCATCAATAAATGTGACTTACTATCTCTTGTTGATCCCACCTAGACAGATGGACCTTGTGTGACTCTATGACACAGTATAAAGGAATTCATGATGATGAGAAGAACGCTGATGTTCACCATCATCACTGTACTCTAATACCACTACTGCTGAGGTTGCTACTGCTGCTATTATCACTATATTGATGCAACTGCTACTACTGTTCCTCCACCAGCACTAGCAACACAATTTATTAAAT
This sequence comes from Neotragus pygmaeus, assembly GCA_006410875.1. Classification (NCBI taxonomy): domain Eukaryota; kingdom Metazoa; phylum Chordata; class Mammalia; order Artiodactyla; family Bovidae; genus Neotragus; species Neotragus pygmaeus. The sequence continues at coordinate 786,400 of SJYV01016613.1, read as the reverse complement.
CTCATGTGTTAGTTACTAGGCTAAGTATTTTACATGGATTGATTCATTTGGTCCCACCAAGACAATATGAGAAACATGTTGCCATTCCCACCTCCATCATACAGATGAGTAAACCATAGTACATAGAGGTTAACTAATTTGTCCCACGTGACTGCAGATCTGGGGTCCAAACCCAGGCAACCTGGTTCCAGACCCAATAGTTCTTACCCACCATGCTTTACTGCTTCTTAAGGAACCTTATGGACCTTCCAGCCAGCAAGCATCTCTGACTTGCTGCTTCTGAACACACTTAGTAGGGATTAAGTCCTGGGCTTCTGCAGTGTGTCCTTGTTAAATCACACCCTAAACTCCCTCAAGACTCACTGATGGGGCAGTTCTGTGAGCAACTCCAACACTTAAACATAATGAAGAACTTGTTTTCTGTGTCTTCTCCCTTAAATTCCATGAATTGAATACAAGGCTATTGAAAACCTTGGCCTCTCTAGACACTTTACCTACTATGTGCCAAGCATTGTTCTAGATGCTGGGGCCATTTTCTTCTGGTGCTTACATTTAAGAGTTGATTCTCTTTCTTACATATCTGGCTATGGGTTACAGAGAAATGTACTTCTCTCCAGATAAACTACACATGCATTATCTTCAGGCCTACATAAATAGGCCTGTTTTCTCTCCAATGTGGAAAAAAAGAAAAAAGTTCATTTTCAATTCAAGCAGCTATTTGAGTCACTATTTCTAGGCATTCCAACACAAGATAAAAGATACTTGTGTCAATAAAATACACAAGGGTAAAGATGATCCCAAGTTCATCTCTGAGTCCTTACAAACTGGCACAGTGCCTGGCACATTACAGTAATCAGTAAGTGTGTGTTACCTAAGTGGATAAGTAAATGAATGAACCAACAAATAAATGAACTATAGTCTTCCCACAAATAAGGCTGAATAAGTGACCTTTCTAGGTGATGCAATTGTTTCTCACCTTTGTATTTCACAGCTAAATCTGCAAGAACTCTTAAAGAGTTTTATTGCAATTTTAAACTTAATACAGAGTATTTTTGTATGCATTCTTAGTCTTAATGTTAACCCATATATTTGATAAGACTAAACACTCAAGACTAATTTCATATAGTTTAATAAAGAAATGAAAGTGAAAATATTCTTCCAAATTCCAGTATAATATCTTCATATTTATCATTGTGTTTTATAGTTATTACAGCTATAAACTGTATCCTCAGCAGGATTACAATTTCCAATTACTAACAGACTTTTAAAATTTTGTTTGTGCTTCAAAGCCTCAGCAATAAAAATTTAATCCCAACATTACTATTGTAATTCTGTGTTCTGAAAACTTATTGAACATGACAAAGATGAGATCAAAGTAAGTGAAAACATTTTAAATGTCCCTCTGGGGAAAGAAAGCTTTGGTTTCTATCAGGCCAGGAATTCTTTGATAAAGGGTGAGATCAACAAAATCTCAGCACAGGTGCCCTGGCAGCTCTGTCAGTTTCATTTCTGGAAAGCCATGACAGTATTGGTGAGAGAGGCCAGAAGGGGTTTTCATATCCGTGAACAGAACAGTCAAGGATTTATCACTGCCAGCTATACTTTCCCCCAGAGCTGGGGTCCAAGGAGACGGAAACTAAAGAAAGGGGGTCCTGCTGGTGGAAAAAGATCTATCAGTTCATAGGTCTGTTGCCTAAAGCTGTGAGACTGGGTGATAAACCCTGACTGCCCAGATTGGCAAGTCAGTTAAGCAAGGGTGTGCTGACCCCATCCCGTTCCCCTGCGACATGCTTCCCAAGCAGGGGTTCTCCAGCCTGCTGTCTATCAGGCTCAGTTGTGGAGTCAGAGGTACCAGGTTCCATCCTCAAGCCGCTCCACTGGAACCTGCACAACCCACACGTCAAGGACTCTGGGCCCAGCCACAATCAAGAACTACATTTAAGGTGCAGCTGCCATGATTCACTGGCACAGAACCAACCGTGCAATGAGCAAGGACTTACCTCAGAACTGCCAAAAATCATTTATATCTGGGCTTGCTCCTAACGCAAATCCCTCTCTACCATGGCCACCCTCAAGGGCAGAGCTCGAACCAGAAGACCACAGAGCAGATTCATTCACTGCTCTGGAGAAAGCAAAAGTTTTCTCCAGCAAAAGACAGGGCGATAATGAGAAAGGAAGGTGCTAATGAAAAATGAATTAACCCCAACCTCCCATTCCCATTGACTGCCAGGAATGTCAAGTTTCATCAGTTACATGTTTGAAAATTAATTTGAAAGTGACCTTTCCACAGAAAGATAATACGGTTAGAGCAATGACCAAAATACAGTCCATTCATTATGTACAAGGACATTCGAAGCAGTGTTAGTTATAAAAGAGAACAGTGTTATTTATTACAGATAAGCTGTGGACACTACCCAAACACCAGGAAAAAGGTTACATTATATGATGTCCAACTATTCCTAAAATGGAATAAAGCACTAGATTGGAGCCTGGGGAGGGCAGAGAGCAGGTACATCCTGTCATCTCTGTTTATTGCCACAAGCTATTGACCCCAAGTACTCAATAAACGTTTACTGAATGAAATGTTTGGATGAAAAAGGAAGTGTATGGTCGTTAAAAAGACCTAATGGATGAGGAAATACAACAAAGATGAGTTTTAAAAGCTCTGTATAAAATATTCCAATTTTAAAAAATAAGCATACATATATCCATCTGCATTTAAATAAAAGACTAGAGAGAAATCAAATTTATCTGGGTTTGGGGGTAAGGAGTATTTTATTTCTTATTCTTTATTTGTAAGAATGCCATGATGGACTTGGGACTATCTCTGCCCTTGTGTGTTTTATGGAATAGTATCTTTTATCTTGTGTTGAACAGCTTTGAAACAGTAACTCACATGGCTGCTGGAATTGAAAATGATTTTTTTTTTCCTTTCACAATGGAAGAAACAAAGAAGCTGACCCAGGAAAAGTGCCCGGAGGGTCCCAGGTTTTCATGAGCCTCATGTTCCAGATGCTCTGAATTTTATATCAATGTTCATATCACTCTGACCATCACAAAGGTATGAAATGCTATCTGGAAATGCAGTCTCAGAACCATGTATTCTACCTCAGAACTCCAAAACACTGGCCACAGGTACCCTGACACCCCCTACCCTTCCGAGAAGCATCTTGGTCACTCACCAAGCTCCATTTCATCTGAGTTCTTCAAGCCATTCAGAGGACAACTCACCCACATCTAAACTCGCCAATGCGCCCTTCACCCTGCAGTTGTCACAGGCAGCCAGACCAGGTCACAGAGGGAACAATTACCACACAGTGAAGAACAGCTTCAGAGGCTCAGCATCACTGACTGCATGCTCTCCTGGGTTAGCTATAGGCAATTAAGCTGTGACTTGAACTTGCACCTAGAAGTGAATGCTATTCCTGTGCTGTGGGGAGGAGGGTTGTGAGGATTTCAAGGAATTTTGAGGCAGCACAATCTGAGACTGGATCTTATCTAGGCCTCTGGACAGGAGTTAGTGCTTTACGGAATCTGTAAACAGCCAGGATGGAGTTCTTGGGCTGCTCTGTCCCTTTTCCTAACACTTTGCCAGCTGCATGGAAAAGGACTCAAGCAACTTAGCAGTTGGTATAGAAAAGTCCACGGGCTCTGAAAGGTCAAGTCCACTGTCATCCGAAGTCCCCAATGACTCCTGGGCATATTCCTTGTCGGGAAAGAGGAGCCACAGCATAGCCCTCCCCACTCACCATCCACCCCCAGAAACTGCTCCAAAGCAGTCCACTTCATTGACAAAGTGAAAGAGGCTGCACTGGTCCATCCCACACCCATTAGAGAAAGACTTATCTTCGAATAGGAAGACAATGACAATCACACATTCTGTTTCTAAGATGCTAAAGTCACTCAGTGGTGCTAACACACCTTTAAAAAGGGACCCAGGGCAGCACCAGACTCTCCATAGAGTCCAGAGCAGCGGGTTTCAACGCTGGGGGGGAGCCCAGCATCGGTGTGGTCACAGCAGCCCTGGGGATCCTGGTGGACACGCCTTGCCAATCTTGTTTAGGAGAGAGTGGCAAGCCTGCTTTCTCCACACCACAGCTTATTTCCTCTCTTGTCTGGTTGGGTCCTGTCCTCTGTAAACTCTAAGAACAGCCGCATAAACAAGTTCCTGAAGCCCCATATTCAAGTGAATAAACAACATCAGGTCTACATGGACCATTCTCGTTGGCTCGTAGCTAGTGCAGATCCATGCAGACCAAAGTGAGCAATAATTCATAACAAATACACGTTACTAATCTAGTGCTTTGATAAGGTTGGTCGCATGCAATCCTTACAGCAAGTCTGTAAGGTCAGTGATATTTTATCTGCTGTTTCTTAAAAGAGGAGGTGGGTTTTTAAAACGTCAGTGACTTGCCCAAGGTCACACATCTAGTAAAGAATCCTTCCACGAGCCACAAATAAACACATTCCCAATGCCTTCCAGAATACACAACAGTTCCCATGTATGGATCCTGCATAAATAGCTACTTGGAGGCATCTGGACACCCAATTCATAGGGGATCTCTTCTCATTTCCTGTCTCACTGAAAACATCACTGAGTCACTGTGATTTTCAAATAAGCCTCAGCTGGAGCTGTACTACACAGAGTCAGAGTGGAGGGAACACTGCTGCTATTCACCCGTGGGTCCCACTATGTGCTAGGCAGGTGCCGAGGCCCCAGAATACTGTGGGGAACAAAAGAGATACAACGCCCTGCTCTCTGGGAGCTTAACCTAAGCGGGGGAGAGAAGTGATGATAAACAAAGTCATGAGAGTGTCATGACAGGTGGTCCAAGTGCCACGAAGAGCGAGAAGGAAGCAGGGGTGGGGCTCTGCTTCTGAAAGGGCCCGCAAGGAGAGGAGGGAGCCGTCTCTGTGGAGGAAAGGCATGCAGCTGCAGGGAAGAGCAGTCGCTGAGGTTCAGAGGCAGAAAGATGCACGGCCATCACCCAACAGCTGGTCCTGGAAGACGGCTGCGCCACGAGGCAGCATGAGCGGGGTGGACAGCTCTTCAGGGTGCCCGGGAGCTCTGTCCCAGCAGTTCTGAGCAAAAGAGCCAGGGACACAGCTGGAAACAGGAGGAGCTACGGCCCCCGGGGAAGGCGAAGGACCTACAGTTCAGGGCGGGATCTGAGTCTGCGGCCAATCCCTTCAACACCTGTGTTCCCTTCTCCAGCCAGGACCAGCAGCAGTGGTGTGGTGTGAAGAAAAGGGCTTGAGGACAAAGGGAAAACAAGAAAGAGTGTCCAGTTCCTCCCGGAGACTCAGATTCTGATTACAGAGCTGTCCCAAACACACCCGAGGTCCTCCTCAGACATCCGGCCTGGGCGGGTGTGCCGGCGAACTTGGCCTGGCTCAG
>SJYV01016613.1:729605-779780 GCA_006410875.1 Neotragus pygmaeus | reverse complement strand
TGGTTTTTCCACATCACCCAGCCCTCCAAAAAATGTCCCTTGATCAAATTTGGAGGAAGAGGCAAAAAGAAAAAATTAAAAAACAACAATGACAAATCTTCACAGGCCTAGCCAATGAAATCCAAGTTCGGTTTTTTTCCTAACACTAAATGGTGTTAGTCTTGGAAATGGACATCCCCAGGCCAAGGAGGGCCACAGAAGGCCAAGGCTGCTACTGCTCCACTGCCCACTGGCCAGCAACCAAAACTCCACCCTAGTTCTCCACCCCCACGTCCCTACGGAAACAGAAAGAACTCCCTTCCTTCTTACCTCCCTGCCCCGCTGTGGAAATGACACTGGGCAAGAGGACAGGGGCAAGACAGGCTGAGCTCTGCAGAAGGGCATCCACCCATCTCAGCCCCGCCACTCCCAGCATACCGAGGCCACAGCCGCAAAGCCACGGCACCCACGCCCTCTGCCTGCCTCTCCCACATCAGCACCAGCCGAGCTACTCTGTGCTCACTGTCTTCTAGCTGCAGTGGCCTCTGCTCCGCCCTGGGAGTGCACGTGAGGCTTTGCTGCTGCTGTTGTTCAGTAGCTAAGTCATGCCCGACTCTTTGTGACCCCATGGACTGCAGCACGCCAGGCTTCCCTGTCCCTTCACTATCTCCCAGAATTTGCCCAAGGCCTTAGGACCTGGCATACACCATGCTTCGTGCCTGGCCTGATCTGCCTCCATCTCCCACCTCCCACTCCACCCAGTAGCTCCTCGGCATCCTTTGGGCTAAAAGACACCTCCCAGGAGAAGCCTTCTTTGACCTTCTCCTCCAAAGTATCAACAGCTCCACAAGTACTTAAAAAAAAATTCCAGTCTAATCATTTTTCTTCCTGGAATTTACTGTTATCGGTCATTCTCTTGTTTATTACTTCTCCCTCCAAGCAAGTGTAACCTCTGAGAGAGCAGGAACCCTGACGGTGTTTTCCCAGCTGTGCATACGAAGCTTCAACGGCATTGACAGATATCGGCCCACGGCACAGACGTGGTCCAGAGTGGCAGGCTGGAAGGGTAACAGCCAATCTAGGGGACAGGCCCAAGGAGTTCAGGGCACCAGGAGACAGGAGGTTAGGCAGAGCATGTGTACAGACCTGGAGGCCAGGAGGAAGCAGGCAGCATGGAAACAGGATATTGGTGGGGGCTGGCTGAGAAGCCGGGGCTCTCGACTGCTTCAGCCTGAGCTGGTGACCTCTCCAGGTCAGAGCATCCCAGTGCACAGAGAATCACGTGAGAAGAGTCAAGGTTAATAAGGTGAGGACGGACCCCTTGGCTGGGGAGAGGTGTGTCTCATCAGCCCAGGTTTCTATTACTTTGAGAACAGGATAGAAAAGAGCTGATCACTGAGCATCAGAATTTGGGTCAGCCCATTGGAGACAGACATCAGTTCACCTCAGAACAAGCCCGGCACTGACTAGAGCGAATGACACCCTTTGTGATGCAATTCCCGAGAAATCACGGACAGGCATGGCCCTGACAGTCATGCTGGAGGCTAAGCTGTGGATGGCGCTGGCGTTACACACTCCTCTCCACAGTGACAGGGGAGCACTCAGAAATGCCCTCCACACCCCAGGGATGATTGCTCCAACTGTTCCACACAGGCTGCCAGGGACATCTTCCAGGCTCTGCTCCTGAATGACCAAACCCCAAAAGAAAGTCAGAAATCTCTTTTTGTATCACCAGACCAGGGTTGGGGGAGGAGGAGATATCATTTGAAAGTTCTTTTACTGTTGTCTGAGGATTAGTCAAATGAACAACCAACTGCAATCCTGCTGGAGACTGACAAACATTTTTGGCAAAGGACCAGAGAGCTAACATCTTAGGCTTTGTACTCTCTGCAGCAACTACTCAGCTTTGCAACTATCGCACCAAACAGCCACAGACAATACCTAACAATGGAATGCTGGGTTCCAAATCCTTCCAAAGCCATATGAAAATAAGAAGTTCTGGCCCAAGGCCATGGGATTCCTGGGAAATTGTTGACACAGCAGGGGTATGATCAGATGAGCATTTCAGAATGAACTATGGAGGCTCCTGAAAGATAGAGTCAGCACACTTTAGATGTTATGTGAAATAAATCCTGGTATTGTCACGTTTGTCTGTTATTAGTTGCTATAAACAAATGACAGTGTTTGTGTTTCAGTCAAACTTTATTTACACAGAGTTCCAAGTGTGACCCACAGGTCACAGTTTGCTGAATACTTCTGCTCCAGCATCTCAAGTCACAAATTTTAATAAGTCAGTAATAATCTAAAGTCATCTACTGTGTGGGTGTGTGCTCAGTCATGTCTAACTCTTTGTGACCCCATGGACTGTAGCCTATCAGGCTCCTCTGTCCACGGAAACTTCCAGGCAAGAATACTCGAGTGGGTTACCATTTCCTACTCCAGGGGATTTTCCTGACCCAGGGATTAAACCCATGCCTCTTGTGTCCCCTGCTTTGGCAGGCAGATTCTTTACTAATAGTGACACCTAGGAAGCCCCCAAATCATCTACTACAGTTCTTCAAACACCTGCTGCAGCTACTGAAGACACATCGAGAGCCTCTGATTATACCAACATGGGACGAGAGATGGAAGAGATTGTTTTTTTTGAGGGGGAGGTGGTCTATTAATTGGATTCATTCAAACCAGACATGGGTCCCAGCCACTGAGGGTCAGCTCTTCACTGTCCCAGAGCAGACGCCCAGGAGATGCTCTGTACATGGGCTGCGTTTGTGGCAGAAAAACGTAGCAAGCCAATGGCTCATGCATCCTCATCCCCATGCCTCTAGCCCAGCTACACCACTGAACATTCAGCAGTCTCCGTATCTTCATCCAACATACAACCTCACCCACGAGAGCTGCCCAGCTACTGACATGTCCACATCTGCTAGTGATACAGTGATGGATTCCAGGGGAAGCACGTATCCTCACAGTGGCTCTCCACCTTCCCAGGACTGGGCCTGATTAAACCATTGGGCTCAATCCCAGTTGTTGGTGCCCAGAAATGAGAACCAGGGAGAACCAATCTGGCAAAATTTAAATAACAAAATTCAATTATCTGCTTGAGGACTTCCATGAGAAGATGCCGTTGGATGGGTCTGTTGTTTTCAGCCTCAGTGTAGTGGTTCTCTAAGGTGGGGAGAGGGGAAATTTTGCCCCCCCCAAGCCTGGAGATACGTTTGATGTGAGTGGATAGACACACCAGAGATGCTGCTAAGCATCCTACAAGATACACCATGCACAGAATTATCCGGCTCCAAATGTCAATGGTGCTGAGAAGAGAGCCTATGTCTTGGTAAGATTTCATCTCATGATGATCCCCAAACCTCAAGCACAAATGCACAGTCCAATTAAATTCTTGAAACTCAGCTCCAAGGACGACTTTGATTGGCAGGCTGAGTTGATTAGATGAAAGAGAAAAACAGGTTAGACTTGCCATTTGGTTGTTTCTCTGTTGTTTCTGAGGAACAGAATTATTCTGCTAAAATTCCTCTGTAAAGGGAGAAAGTTGAAATAAATTTCTGTAGTTTCTTTGAGCTCCAAAGTCTTATGATTATAAACATATAAGGTGGTTGATATTCTAACTAGGCTACTCTGAAGTTTTCAATAACTTCCTAAAAAAAATACACTGCCTCTGTGAGACTGAAAAGTTAAGACCAGACCATTGCTCTTTAGGGTGGAGGAAACTCACGCTATGAGATGTTTAGCAGTACACAAGAAATAAAACCACTGCCAACAACTGGAAAACAAAAAGTCTATGCATTTGCCATTCAAGTGGTTTTTCCTTTCCATGATAAAGATCTGAGAGAGAGAAACAGGAGGAAATCACTACAGGACTAGACCCCTTTCTCTACAAATGTGTAACATGGAAAGCACGGAACCAGAAATTGGAAAGCAGTACCTGTTTTACTCATGACATTTACTTGTAACACAATAGAAACACCAATGGTGACAATTTGCCTTATTTATCTTTTTCTGGTGGTTTACCTATAATATTTGGGTATTAATACAGAAGATCCAAGTCAACACATAATTTAAGATGCACCCTCCGAAAAACTACGTAGCTGTTTTTCAACATCAGCTCTCAAACTCGTCTCAGTTTCTGACCCATCAGAGCAAAGAAAGGTGACATTTAGATGTATTTAAAAAACCAGTGCCAACAGACACTGCCAAATCCTGAAAGACTGGATTAAAAGCAGTCTGTCTGATCATCCAAATAGTGGGCACTGAAAAAGACAGTCCACATTGTATATGGAAAACAACCATTTCCTCCTTACCAAAAAATATAGATATATATAATTAAAAAGTAACCATATTTCTTAGATTTCTTTTAAAAAGAAAAAAACATATATGTACAATTGAGTATGATTTCTGACATGGCTTAGTGATACAGAATCCTCCTATGGATTCGATCCCTGGGTTGGGAAGATCCCCTGGAGAAAGAAATGGCAGCCAGTCCAGTATTCTTGCCTGGGAAATCCCATGGACAGAGGGTCCTGGAGGGCCACAGTCTACAGGGTCTCAAAAAAGTTGGAGATGACTCAGTGACTAAACAACAACAACTCCTGTGTTTGAACTCAAAGTTCAACACCTGTTGCTACACATTTTCAGGAATCATCATTTGAACGCTAAAGTAGTCCATCAATGTTTCCCACCTCAACGAACTCCACCCTTGTATCTGATATATATTATACCTCGGACTCCAAACCTTGAGGCCACCGAAGTCTCCATTCAATGGCTAGACCTGTCACTGCATGACTTCACAAAGGCCATCCACTGTGAACCAAGTCCACTCTAATACTCAGTGACCACAGGAGGGCTGCAACTTGGATTCTCCGAAACACGGTCTGATCCAAATTTCATCTGCAATTTTTGTTTTGTATGTGTGTGGTGGTTTAGTCACCAAGTCGTGTCTGACTCTTGCAACCCCTGGACTGAAGGCTGCCAGGCTCCTCTCTCCATGGGATTCCTCAGGCAAGAATACTGGAGTGGGTTGCCATTTCCTTCTCCAGAGGATCTTCTTGACCATAGGAACCAAACCTGGTCTCCTGCATTGCAGGCAGATTCTCTACCGACTGAGCTACGAGGGAAGCCCCCATATTGTATTTGTGTATGCTTTGGTAAATATTTTATGTCCATATATATTTGTGTGTGAGTGTGTATGTATGTACATATATAACAGAAAGATATACACTGAAATGTTAATTGTGGTTATTTCCCACGGTAGTAGATCTATATGTGATATTCCTTAATCTTGTGGGGGTTTTTTTGGTTTGTCTACAGCTTCCAACTTTTCTATATTAAGCCTAACTTTTGCCGAAAGAAAAAATAATATTCCATATGCGTATCTTTTCACTCAACCTCATTTCAAAAAGGATTTCGAGCACCTGACAAAAAAAGCAACGAGTACCAAAAGATCTCTTTCAAAGTGAGAGCAATCAGAGACACGAGCAAGAAACGAGAGAGCCATAAACTGAGGAAACCCAAGGTTAAAACTACTGGTCAGCACGTAGGCTCTGATGAAGTGTGTACTGGCTGGAGGGAGGTGCACATTTGGCTCTGAGTTTTCTGGCAGGCCTAGAACATTCCTCCTCACCGTCCTTACCTCCCCCCTACCCGTCCTAATTAAGTTTTGTTTAGGGAACAATAATGAGACTATTTTTCTACATTCCCTGAATATCCTCCCAGATGAGATCATGCAATCTAGCCATGTGTCCAGCAAAGAGGAGCCAGCTGCAAATACAACCAACAGAACTCCAAGAGGGAAGCCCCACTGCTCCGGGCACTAAGCATCAGTGTGTATAAGAGGTCAGAATCTCCCAAAGGGCACTGCTTTAACTTTTGCAAGGCGTCCCTTTGTGTGCAATGTGTCACCAGGAGTGGCAAGAGGTAGACTCAATCCATGACCAAGTGTGAGAGCTCTGGGGTCCCTTGGAGGCAAAGCAGAATTGGATGGAGGCGCCCCGGCAGTACAGAACTTACCATAGGCTGTCATGACCCCCGCATAGGGTCCATCCACCACGTTCCTGTTTTCTTCAGCCAGCGCCTTTATGTACCTCTTGCTGAGGTCCAGGATCTGCTCCCGGAGCATGGAGCTGCTCTCGGGCTGAGTTCGCTGCTGGATGGTAAAATGCAAGAGCATCATACCCCAAATAAAGCCAAAAGTCACGAGGAAGAAGCCCAGCTTCTGAGAGGACAGCTTCCACGGAGTGAAGAAAGCCATTGCTTTCTGCTGACTTCGCCTGCCCCGGGCTCCTACAGCGCAGAGGGGAGACGCAAGCTCATGGTACTGGCTGGGTTTGCAGGTTTCCTCGACTCACTCTGGCTCCTGCATCAGCTGATTTCCTTGCCTTGGTTCCATCCTGCTGTGAAGAAGGGGGAAAGTTAGCAGAGTCCTCGTGGCAAAACACGGCGAAATAAACCAGAGCCTTGTTTTCATTCAAACAGCTCTGAAACGTGCAGTTCCTTTTTTCTTCATCTGCTGGTAGCCTATCTCGTGTTATGATTTAGGATCTGTAAGCCGAGAGGGGAAATCTGGCTGGTCGACAGAAAGCTGTACAAATACGGAGGGGAGGAATATATGTCTGCGCGTGTTCACAGGTGTAGTAGCAGGGCTGTTCCAGTCTGGACCAAGTTCAAAACAGGAAGTTTGTTTTGCAAGGTGGGGAGGAGATGGAAGGATATTTCATTAAATGTCAGCAAAAACCCAAGAGGAGGGTGAAGTCGTATCACCAGCAGGCACTTCTGTGCCTGTGAAACTTGAACTTACCAAGTCAAGATTCTGTGCTGGAGAGGTGAGCCAGAAAGTGGATGCCCCCTAGAGGGTAATCAGACAAGGAAAGGAGAGAGCCCCCCACAACCGATATTATTTGAGCATGGTCAGCTTTCATTAGCAGTGTCTGGAGCCAAGCTGAAGTTCTCAGGGCCACCAGGTGGCCTCTGCCCAGAGAGCAGTGCAGAGAGGCTGTGCAAGAGGTACCGGACTATCTTTCCGTGCCAGCTATACAAGTGAAAGCTGCACCGTACTTCTCACTTGCACACTTCAGCACAGGAAATGTGGGGCACATGACAGCCTGCTTTTCTGTGGTTCTCATTTTTACTCACACCATGGGGCAAAATGAGAGGTTACGAGGCATCCTCTCAATACCAATGCAGCAGATGCTATCTGGTATCAGCACCGGCTGCACTGTGGTCCTGAATCAAGCCTTCCCAACAAATATGAGGCTGAAGCATGGATTACGAATGCCTTGCAGTGGCACAGGTGGGCCCCCTTCTGAGAGTCCTGGGCTCACAAATCTGCCGGCTCACAAACGCACAATTCTTTAGGGGTGTGAAAGAAGAAGCTGAGCACCCACTCCTTCGAGGGACTGACCCAGGATGTATTCCGGGTGTGCCTATGTTGCGAGTCAAAGGATTCCTCTTCCTGGGCAGCATAAGAAGAAATGATAGGGGACCCTGGAGCAATTAGCTTTCAGGGTCTACAATGAACCAGATCTGTGCTGGTCTTCTTCCCTCTTTTCCTCACCTGTCAACCGTCATCAGTAGCTGGGAATACCTCTCCTGATACTGATAGTAAATGATAAATAAATTCTAGTGATGTCCCAGGCACTGTGATAGATGCTTTTTATGCCTTAGCTCATTGACTTCTTAAAACAGTCCTATACGGTAAGAACGATTAATGTTATGTCTGTTTTATAGATGAAAAAACAACAACATTGGAGATTACCTTGACAAAGGTCAGTCAGCTACCTGGCAGAGAAGAGAGAATCTACAGACATCCAACCCAGGAGGCACCAAAGCAGGCCCTGTCTTCCTAGACCATTCCTCTTCCCTGCCAATCTGTTTATGGCCAAGAATGGTCTGAACAGGCTTAAAGGGTTGTGAAAAGCAATGAAGAATATGTACCTGAAATCCTACGTAGTTCAAAAGCCTAGAACATGCACTCTTAGCCCTTAACAGAAAAAAGTTTACAAACTGCTGAATTCTAAGCCAGTGGTTCCCAGACTGTGGTCCCCAACTCAGCAGCGGCAGGAGCATCAGTGAGAAAACCACATTCTCAGGCCCCACTTCAGACCTACTGAAGCAGCACCTGGAGGTGGCCAGAAAGTGGTAGGAGGGGTGGACCTACACTTCAATAGCAATAGCAACCAGCAACCTGTGCTTCAATAGGCAATTCTGATACCCACTCAAGTCTGAGCACCCCGAATGCAGGCAGATGCCCTCACAATGCTGCACCATGGCACTGCCAGTCCGTGTGGCGGTATCTCCCTCTTCTCATCCCGTAAGCTTCTCTGGTCCACCACACTCTCCACATCCGCCATTCTACTAGCCCCTTAACCCCCAGGGTCTCCCTGTCTTTCCTCAAGCTGCTCCCCAGACCTGGCTGACCCTGCCCCACATCACACAGATCATCCAAACCAAGCCTATCTCCGCCTCCTCACCCCCACCCAGCTCTATTCCCATCTGCTTCAGACTCCTCCCCTCCCTCCAGGGCATGATGCTCCCTCCTAGTCTGAAGTTGTAAAACACTGTCTACCTCGACTGTTTACCAGTTTCTGTATGGGATCCATGACACCTTTAAGAGACTCCCTGCTTGTGTTCTCAGAGAACGATGCTGCCAGGGGACCAATAAAAACCCTACAGACTGGATGAGCTGGTTACCCAGGCTCGGTGGCACTTCACTCAGCCCCTTCTCACGTGGGCCAGCCGAGAGGCACCTGCATTCACCGCTACAAGGATGCACTGAGCATGTGCAGCCATCAGGCCCCGGGGGCTGAAGAGGGATAAGCCAGGGCTCCCATCCTCAAGGCCTGAGGCTTCAGAAGCCGCCTCTCAACCCAGGAAGTGGCTGCACTTCCTTTTCAATAAGCCACGCCAGTTAGTCGATGTCACCCCAGGGCTGAAGGGATTTTCCCAGAGCAAGCAAACAAGATGCTTACCAAGAAAGACAGCCTCTGGTAATTTTCTTTTGCTATTTTAGGAGAGCCCTCAAAGCAGATAGGAATTACCTGTCAGTTTTCATACAAGAAGCCCTGCTTTGCTTTCCCTAATGAACCCCTGAAGAAGCCGCTCAAGGCTGCAAAGTTTAAGCAAAGGAAAGAGCAGGCCCAGGAACTGAGCAAGGACCCAATAGTAGGTGGTGCTTCTCTGCCTTGGCTTTGGGGACAGTCAGGACCCACCCAGGTGATACATGCCAGGGGCAAAAACAGACCCTCTGAAAACCCAGACATGGTAAAATCACTTCCTAAAAGAACAGTGATCACTTCCTCCCTTCCCGTCCACTCATCAACATGCTGAAATGTGGTTTCCCTTTTGAAATATGATCAAAGATCACATTTGACAAGGAAATACATCTTAATTAAANCAGACCCTCTGAAAACCCAGACATGGTAAAATCACTTCCTAAAAGAACAGTGATCACTTCCTCCCTTCCCGTCCACTCATCAACATGCTGAAATGTGGTTTCCCTTTTGAAATATGATCAAAGATCACATTTGACAAGGAAATACATCTTAATTAAAAAAATAAAAGTATATGAAAAGATACTCAAAATGACTAGCCTTTAAGGAAATGCAAACAAGAAGCACAATGAAATATCAATTCCCCTCCATCAGGATGGCTATCACGAAACAAGACAAATAAGAACAAACGTTGGTGAGGAGGTAGGAACAGGAGAGCCCTTATACCCTGTGGGCAGGACTGGACGGCGGTGCAGCCGATGTGCAAACCTGTCCGGCACTGACTCAAAGGACTAAGCAGAGTTATCAGATGACCCAGCTAACTCCGCTCCTAGGAATTCTCCTGAGAGAAATGAAAGCATGCATCCACACAAAAACTTAAATGTGAACTTTCACAGCAATATCATTCAAAATAGACAAAGAATGAAACCCGAACGGTCATCATGACAAATGGATGGCCAAAATGGGGCAAATGTGTTCTATTCAGCAATAAAAAGAGATGAAGCACCGATACATGCCACAGCTTGGATGATCCCTGGAAGTCCTAAGTGAAAAAAGGCAGTCACAAAATGCCACACATTATTCATTCCATTTATATGAATTGTCTAGTAGAATAGGCAAATCCTAGAAGTAGAATGTACACAGTAGTTGCTTAGGGTTCTGAGGGGAGTGGCAGGGGATAGATTAGGAGGTGACGACTAAGTCTTGCAGGGTTTATTCTGAGGGAGAGTGAAAATGTTCTATAATGGATTGTGGTGATGGATGCACAATTCTGTGGATATAATAAAAACACTGAATTGTATACTTCAATGGGAAAACTGTAGGATATGTTAAACATATCTTAATAAAACTTTTCCAACAAACAAAAAAGCAAGCAAGCCCACCTCCAAAGGTGGGGTAGGAGGGAGAGCTGAATCAAAGACAGCCAGAGGAGCCTCATAGGTGCACTGTGGCCCCAGTCAGGACCCACCCCTTCCCCTACTTCCACAGCCGAGATAAGCCTGGACCCTTACTTACTGACCACAGGCCCTGCAACAGAAGGAAGTTACGCAAGAAAATTTGCCACCTGTTTGCCAGACACCGCTAACCCTTCTCAGCTCTGGATCACTCACTCTTCAAGGCGAGGCCTGCTTTGCCTGCCAGATGCCAATTTTTCAACACACTTGAGGAAACTCTCAAAATCAGCCTTGTTCTGAACAGAACCAGACTGAAGAAGCAGTGAGGAAGCTCCTTCAAAGGCCCATCTGACATTAGCAGGAGACCATTTGTCACATCAGGACCTGTGTCTTTGGAGGATGGATGAAGACGGAAATGCTTATCCCTTCAGGAGCAATCCCAGCCCCAGCCACGGAGATCTGACCTTTTCCTCAGGCCCACAGGACGGTCCCGACACAGCCTGTAGGTACCACATGCTCATTGGTAGCGCGGCCTGAACTTAGTCATTCCCACAACTCTGCTGTCCTATTACTTGTCACCTGATCTTCCCACCTGTCTTTGGATGTTGGCAGCCATCATGGCCTACCTCTCGCCTCCCCCTCCACAGTAATATTCAAGAAATCCTATTTGTGTTCTCAGAGGCTGCTGCCATGCCACCAACACTCTCTGGCTCCACAGCCAGTGCACCCTCTAGCTCACCAAGCTCCAGCGACAGAAGAAGGTAAGTAAAGAGGTCTCTACACAGACTGCCAGGAAATCCACCCTTGGTAAAGCATCAAAGAAGCAACTGGCTATGCAAGCCGCTCACAAGAGTGTGCCCTCTACTAGAGGGGTAAGAGAAACCTCACTGTTACAGGCCTGGTGAAATTGATTCGCAAACTTTCATTCCTGCCTCTGGGGCCAGAAACTGCTCAGGACTGCAAAACAGATCTGCGCTTCCAGACTGAAGCGACTGGTGCTTTGCAGGAGGCAAGCAAGACCTGCTGCCTTTTAAAACACATCAACCTGGATTGTATCTATGCCAAATGTGTAACCATCATGCCAAAAAGTATCCAGCTAGCACACCACATTCCTGGAGATCCTGCTTAAGAATCCACTATGGTGAAAAACATTTAAGAAAAGTTCTCTTCTTCCTATTACTGGTAGTTCTGAATGTTAAAATATTTTCCCCCCAATGAGGGTCAAAAGATAACTAAGTATATAACTGCAAGTGGAAAATGGGGTGGGGAATCAGTATTGGCAATTTTTCCACTTTCATTTCAGTGAATTTTTAATATAAATATGGGGATGGAAAGCATTAATGCAAGTCAAAATGTTTCAGTGAACAAGTTTCAGCAGTTCAACTTGATAACAATATAAATAAACCTGTTAAAATTTTCTGGACAATGCCAGCATTTGGATTTTTTTTTAAACAGGTAAATTTCTTACTGACTATAACTAAATGGTATTTGTAGCATTTTTATCATACAGTAGATTCCCTTCATTCACTATACTTTTCTGAGTCGTCCTACGTGCAAGTACTTGTTTTAAAGTTTGCTATTGAAATACATTAAACTATTAAAAACAAACACACACACAAATCCTGAGTCCACTGTACTCATCCATATTGCCTTGCAAACCCCATCACTGTCTCACAAATGAACCCCATATCCTATCTAAAACCTTGCCTGGATCCCTGGACTGAGGAGGGCCCATCCTCCTTGGAGCATCCCCCAGAAGTATGTGTTCCTTCTAAAGAGCTTCTTTACTTCTCTGTCAGATAATCTTCTCTTTCATTTCCCCTATAGCGTCTGTAAGCTCCCTGGAGACAGGAAGTGCCAGGAATGGGACTGCCTTGCACACCGGGGATGGTCATTATGTGCTTGTCAGATGAAAGAATGGGATGACAGGGATGAGAAAACACAAATGAGTAGTGGCCTCTGGGACCGCCACCTGGGGTGAGCCACAAAGAAGCTGGACACTCTGAGAATGTAAGTCAACCTCACCTGTTAGGAGTTTTTAGATCTGACACATAGCAGTGAACGATTATTACGCCCTTGACTAGATGGGGGTTAAACTAAAGAGGATGCGGTGGTAGATGGGTACAAAAAGAAAAAAAAAAGGGACAAAAGTTTCAGAAAATAATTCTAAAAGGGGCAGTGACTTTGGCACCAAAAAGCTGTCCAAGACAAGGGATGGGAGGGGAAACAGGTTTGAGGGGAACTTAGGTAGAGGCTGTTGGTTCCATCATCGGGTATCCAAGATGATCCCAGGACATCAGGAGGGTGATGAAGGGGAACTGAAAGAACTCCTACATCTAGGGCCTGGACATCCACAGCTGCTCCCACCCATTAGCACTGTGGGATTGTAGACAAGTCTGTCTCAGGTTCTGCATAAGTAAAATGGGGACAGTTGTAGAACCTCAGAACACACTGGCAAACTAAATGAACAGGGGTTACTGGTCTTCAAACTGTGTTCCAAAGGACTTTAGGGTCCCCAGAGATGTTTCTGAGGTTCCATAAGTGTGTTCCTTTGAATTTTGTCTTCCTTAGCATACATAACATTTCCTCCTTTAAAAAATTTGGTTAGGAAAAGTTTTATACTATAGATTCTCAACAAAACTTCTACATATCTCTGTATGTGGAGTTTAAATTTTGAATTCCTATGTTAATTTGGTAGGAAAATTAATGCTTGGCAGTGGTCTTATTTGCTTGTTTTATAAAATTTAGGTCCACATATCTACTCATGTAAGATTGCATAATACCAAATACAATGAGATCCAGATTAAATGCCAGATGAGGATCCATCATAAATTGTATGTTTCAGAGACATTTTGGCTGATCATTCTTTATTACAAGTAATAATAGCAGTCTTTAGAGAATGCTAATGACTCAACTCTGAAACAATTCCCTACCACTTCTCTTTCCAGCCTCTGTACGAATTTACATTAATAGCAACTTAAGAGTGCCTGGTGTTAAAAAAAATAGTAGCCATTAACATTTGCTATCAGGGTGAACCTGGACTTCCACTATTCTACAGCCAAAATTCTGCACAGAAATCAACTGTGTGCTAATTAGACACAAGTGCACACCATCTCACTAATCCTGACTCTCCAGAGTAGCTCACTGGCCTAGTCATCCACTTTAAAAGGAAGTAGGATAAATTAAAGCATATACAATAGCTGTATGCAGACTGGGATACTACGTGAGATCTGGCTTAGGAAAATAATAACCAAGTACAAACTCTTCATTCACAGAGAAGGACAATGAGGTCCAGAAAACATTCTGCTTCCCAATGAGAGTCAGAATCAAACCATAACTCAAGCTTCCCGATCCCATTTGATCTGCTCCACACTAAGCTGTATCTCCCAGCTGCCTGCAGGAAACTCAAAGGGGAAGAAACTTATCAGATGAAACACCAACCAGAAACCACAGTTCAGTGACAGTAAGGACCTGTGAGTCTATTGTGATACCTACCAAGCTCGAGGAGCTGGGAGAATCAGCAAATGAAAAGAAGAAAAACATACATTCATGGAATTACTGGTGCAAGGCAGGCAGATGGCCTGGGGTGGGAGTCTTACTCTAAATGTGGTATCTTCTGTTGTTAAAAGGAGAAGCTGAGCAGGAGGGAAGGACAAGCAAAACAATTTTTTCCTCCCAAGTAAGTCCAAATTCCTAGGAAGATGCCCCAAAGCTGGATACTCTCTGCCTGCATGGTTCAGTGTCAGCAACCTGAAGCCAGTCCCGGGGCCCACTCTGAGGTGTGAGTCCTTGAAAGCTGTGCTAACCACAAGCTCACCTCCCAATCTGTGCAGCAAAGGAGCCCAGGAACCAATAGTGTTGGAGGCGCTGATGGAACATGTACAGACAGGGCCCTCTTCATCCACCTTCTTGACTGGGTCCTCTGACACATTCTAGTCCTTTATAAACAGGAAAAACACATTTGACGTGAAAACAGCCTGTTCTCTTTAGAACCGGCTAAACAAGTCTTATTTTGAGTCACTAACCAAAGACACTGGCTAAAACAACACAGCTTTGCTGTGGTGGTAGGGGGTGGTCCTGATGTTTAGGTTTTATATGACCCATGCCTTTTACATCTGAAGTGATCAAACCAAGACAGCCCTGTGCCTGGCTTGCATTTATCAGGCAGCACTTGCATTCTCCACGTGGACAGAGAAGGGAAACGGCCAGCCAGGCCCACTTGAGGCAAGATCTGCCTTGCAGTTACACTGCTGACTAAGTGTAGTTCGGAGCTCCGGAACTGGCATTAATAAATAAGTTTCCAAACACTGTAATAAAGCTAATGACTCTGTATCCAGAACAGGTCCTCCTTCCCACCCTCTCTATTCCACCCCTTCCCCACTTTGACCGCCAACTATCCTCTGGTGTATGTGGCCATCTCCACTAGGGGGAGCAGAGGGGCAAGGAAAACACTCGCAAAGGCACCTGATGACTGTATTCTAACTTCCCCTCTTGCACATTACGGGCAGGCGGACAAAAAGGAAAGGTGACCAAGGAGTGCGGAGGAAGCTGTCACTTCTGGATCAGATCATATCTTTGTTCTGTAAGTTTCATTTACCAGGCTCACAGGTTATTCACAGTTGACAGAATTTCCCATCATCAACAACAACAATGAAACCACAGTGAGTCCAAGAATTCGGAAAACATCTACTAAGCCACAACAAAAAGCATGGGTCCCTGAAAAATGAAATAAACCCATTTAATCCA
Source organism: Neotragus pygmaeus (assembly GCA_006410875.1). NCBI lineage: Eukaryota > Metazoa > Chordata > Mammalia > Artiodactyla > Bovidae > Neotragus > Neotragus pygmaeus. The sequence continues at coordinate 764,665 of SJYV01016613.1, read as the reverse complement.
AGGTGTCTCCATCCTTGGCACAACTGACATTTGAGGCCAGATCATTCTTTGTCATAAGGGGCTGTCCTGTGCATTACAGGAGTTTGACAGCACCCCGTCCTCTAGCTACTAGACACCTTTAGATAGATGCCTTTAGAACCTGCCACTCCCCACTGTGACAATCAAAAGTGCCTCTTGACAATGTCAAATGTTCCCTAAAGGATCAAAGCACCCAGGTTGATAACCACTGCCTTAGTGTACCAGCAGGACATCACCCACCCCACTGGATGAGGCTCAGGGAAGGTGAGGCTGTAGGACTATACTGAAGAGCAAGGAGAAGCAAACCAAGCAAACTCAGGAGTCAGTCACCAGCCCTGAAGATGAGCAGGCTCAGAGGCCTGAGCTAAGACTAGAGGCCACAGACGGACAGGGCAGAGCAGGGGCAGCGGCTGACTCCTGATGCTGTCCCCAGCTGACTCACAGATGAGTCTCAGTTTTGTCCACATCCTTCAGTCCCAGTGCTATCCTGGTATCTGCCAAGGAGCTCATGCCTGGGCTGGCTGCTGCTGCTGCTGCTGCTGCTGTCACCTCAGTCGTGTCCGACTCTGTGCGACCCCACAGACGGCAGCCCACCAGGCTCCCCGATCCCTGGGATTCTCCAGGCAAGAACACTGGAGTGGGTTGCTATTTTGTTCTCCAATGCAGGAAAGTGAAAAGTGAAAGTGAAGTCGCTCAGTTGTGTTTGACCAGGCTCCTCCGTCCGTCCATGGGTTTTTCCAGGCAAGAGTACTGGAGTGGGTTGCCATTGCCTTCTCTGGGGCTGACTATGCCCCCATTAACTAATTAGTACATGGCATGCAGGCTCCACTCCACAAAGATCCAAGTCTACAAATCAAGGCACAGGGAAGACGCCTTTGAGAAGACAATCTCTGATGCTACATCAGACAGTCTTAAATAGAAAAAGATTGCCATCTGGCTTCCAGCCCAGGAAACCATGAACACACACCATGACAGGTTGATAATGACTCTCTAGGAAGAAAAAAGGAATGGTCTGTGAGAAGATCACATAGTGTGTAAATCTGTTGATTTCAATGTTGGATGAAACACTCAAATATTCGCTTCCACTCAGAGCCAAAGGACAATAAAGCCACAAAGGAATTTTAAAAGTATGAAATGCACTTTTTCCCCCCGAGGATCAGATTTCTGGTAGCTCTCTATATGTAGAAAACATCTATAAATGATGACAGGCCCTAGAGGACCCCAGAGAACCAGAGTCACAAAGATCATCAAAATTACTTCCAGAAAGTAGGACAATGCCCCCAAGATAAGGCTCATTATTCAACAAGTGCTCCCAGAACCCTATAAGCCAATCAGCCCAGAACCCTACTCCTCCACCTGGGTGGAGCACAGGCTGAGTGCTGGACCACAGTGTTCTAGCTGCACTGTCTGCAGAAACAGCATAGCTCTCTGAGCACTGGATCTGATAAAGATCAGCAAGTTAAAAGTTCTTTTTCTTAAAAAAAAAACAAGACTAGCTGGTGAGTGAGAAGATGAGTGCACACACACGCGAACATGCACACACCATTGGAAGTGGCCAGTCAGAGGCTTATCAAACATAAACAGTTTAATGATTTCCCATCACTTCTAAAATGGGGTTATAGTGAATCTCCTGAAGCACAAAGTCCTGGACTCTGGCAGATCCTGGGTCATAAATGCCCCAAGGCTAAATTTTCTTAAAGAAGAACTTAATCATCTGACGCTAGATGATAAGCTTACTTGTCCCTTAATATATAAACCAAGGTCAGCTCTCCCAATAACTACCAATATCTGGTCACAAGTTACAGGATTACACAAATGATGAATTATCTCAAGTTAAATGAGGAGAGTTCCCTGCCCGCCAAGTTAAGAACTGCCTAAATCCAAGCCTTTCAACCCTGATGCATTTAAGAATCACCTGCACGTGTGTTTAGTCACTCAGTCATGTCTGACTCTTTGCAACTCCATGGACAGTAGCTTGCCAGGCTCCTCTATCCATGGAATTTCTCAGCAAGAATACTGGAGTGGGTTACCATTTCCTCCTCCAGGGGATCTTCCTGACCCAGGAATCAAACACACATCTCCTGTGTCTTCTGCATGGGCAGGCAGATTCTTTACCATTGAGCCACCTGGAAAGCCCAATAATCACCTGGGCTCCTTAAGAGAAAAAAAAAAAAAAAGATGCCTAGGTCTTATACCTAAAGATTCTGATTAACTTGGTTTGAGGTGTTACCCAAGCAAGGGTATTTTTATTTAATATACAGGCAGATGTGATAACCGTTACATCCCCCTATCTAGTGGGATCCAAAACATGGTCTACCCAGTATTTACAAAGATAAACCCTCTTCTCTGTACAAATGCAGCTGTGCTGTTTACTAGACAATATACATGCAAGGCCCTTTGGTTTCTCCTTCAGGAATCACACACTGATCTTCTTGGGTCAATGCCCAAGGCACCCTGCCCAAGGAGGCAGCCTTTCAGGAAGGGCTAGACGACTACACAGCCTCCTTAGACCTCTGTGCTGTGGAAGGACATGTTGAAATAGAATGTTGGGCTGTTAGGGCTTTTATTAATCTCTCCTTGGCATTTGGCTCCAAAGATGAGAGATTATCTGAGGCTAAAATAATGACCTCAATGTCTACCAATGTGTCTAGTAACCAGCACCTCTATAACCTTGTCTGACTTGTGGACCGGCAGCACTGAGATGAGCTGCTAGATTGTTGGAAATCTCAGGCCCAATCCCAGCGCAACTGAATTGGAACTGGCATTTAAAACGAGATGCACAGGCATTTGCACATTAAAGTTTGAGATGTGTAGCTTTTTTATCTCATCCAGGATACTAAGAATGAGAGCCTCTAAGACACTAATTTCCAGTGGGGTATGGTGGAGGAAACAGCATAATTCTTCTTTTTTAATGTGCAAAGAAATGAATGATTTGGTATTGCTTTTGAATGGGGTTTCCCTGGTGGCTCAGTTGTAAAGAATCTGCCCGCCAACGCAGGAGATGCAGGTTCGATCCCTGGGTGGGGAAGATCCCCGGGAGAATGAAATGGAAATCCACTCCAGTATTCTTGCCTGGGAAATCCTATGGACAGAGGAGCCTGGCGGGTGGAGTCCATAGGGTCACAAAAGAGTTAAACACAACTTAGCAACTATACAACAGCAAATTACTTTTGAATAAACTGTAGGCATTTCAGGAAAACCACTTATCTTATAGACTTAGTTACTTTAAGATGCATCCAGTCAATGAGAATGGCATCTGCAGGATTTTGATTCATTTTGCTAAAATCCAAGACATGGTTTGGATCCATGTCTTTCAACATTAACTCTGATACAGCAAGTAACTCTACACTGCAAATCATTCTATGCATAACCCTACATATACTCTGTGCTGCTCAAAGTAAGATATCATCAGGGGAAAGGGCGTTACTGGGTTTTTGTGTTATAATCGCTGAAGCGCTCAGTTTAGAAAACTTGCTTAACAATTCTATTGTGCCAGATGACTTCAAGTGAAACAGTCTTCAACTCAGGTAATCATCCTGATCAGAGGATGCTTAATTTTGCCTAAGATGATGTGAACCAATATTTAAGTTTCTAGAAAAGCCTCTAATTCCGGTATTTTCCAGAGCACATAACTGACTTTATGGCCACTGTAAGCCTTTCAATGTTTTGCTGAAAGAAACTATTTTTGAAGGATGACTAAAGTTCTTTCTGAAAGAAACTCTATTTGAAGGATGACTTCATCCACCCACTGTTCTAGATCGACTTAGCCCAACCTTTTGTAACAAATGAGCTCTTTAATCATCTTTCATTCTCTTACACACATACACACAAGCACACGTACCTTAGCAACTTTCTAAATATTTCTTAATGCCTATTTCATTTTTGAAACAAGATATTAGTTTATGAAATTCATTCATTTTGATACTATCTTTGTTCACGTGCAAAATGATTAATGACAAATTACCTTTTGCCTCTTTAGGCTGTTACACACAATCGGCTCATTATATGAGAAAAACGTATGATTAGTCAACAAAATAAGTTTCACAATTACAGTCTTATTAGTACACATTTGGGGTGGGGACCCAATGCCTATTCAAAACCAGAAAGCAATCTAATTACCAGTCCCAGCAACAAAACTAGACAGGAAACAGCCCAATTTCTTATATATGAATTTAACAACAAATCAAATGGTTTATATAAGGAGCACCCTTTACTTCCTCTGGACACACTTTCACGCAGAATGTGTGTTCCGCTTCCCAGTAAGAACCACAGAGGGGACTCAGCTATTCTACATCAGTGCTCACAGGCCTTCTGGGGCAGGAAGGACAGCATCTCAGTGGGGAGGACGGGGTGGACGGCTGGGTTTCCTGCCTTGGGGTGGGAGTGCAGTCCCCCTTTCCCTGCCTCCAGGAGTTAAAGAGACGGGGCTTCTCTACCCAGCAGAGTCTGCCCATGGCTTCTCTGCCAACACCCAGGCAGCTGTGTAGATTTCCATCTAGGATGGGTCAGAAGTCTTACACCCAAGATTCATCTTCCAACCCAGCTTACTCTAATAAAGCTGGTACTGTAATCTTCATCTGGCTTCTACTATTCCCTCTACTTCAGAGCCCAGAAGGAAGGAAGGGTATAATTAATTGGCATCTCCAACTCCCCCCATAAGTTTATTTTTTAAGTTTTCCTTGTTTCGTTTCTAAATATCAGGGTAAGACAGGTGGTTTCTAACAGCTACTTGGCAACATTTCTCCACAAATAACACATTGCAGGTGTATGAATCTTTAATTCTAATAAATTAAAAGACAAAATGACTATCACAGTCAAAATATTTTCTCTTTCTAAATATTGATTAAAAAAAAAATACTGTAAGATAAGCCAAAAGAATCCTGATCAGATGAATCCGACTTTTGGCTAGAAGGAAGATAATCTGGAGGAAATCTGGCAGAATTGTCAGTAAAATGATCAAATTTATACTTTAACCTCAGTGTTCCTTATGTGTTGTGTCTGTAACCAACAGCCTATTAGGGATATAAATAAATGTTTTTATAACATATCACTTTCAAAAACTTCCTGGATTTCTGGTTCAGAACTACTGACCACGATATAAGCTCTTCATAAATGCTGGTAGACTTTCAAACCATTCCATCTTAAACAGGAATTGGAGATTATGTTTGTAAATATATATTATATGTAATGACTTTCAAAAATAGAAAAGTTAAAAAGATCATCACCACCATTCAGGATGAAAGCCTAGGGCAACCCCAAGAGCACCCAGGGCATAAGAACCATCACATGGCAACTTCGGCTCCATATTTCCAATCCCTGGATTTGCGCTGACCCTAGACAACAGTTCTTAGAAGAAAACTTCAAAGGAATGTATATTTAACCTAAATAGAAAGCAGTAAAAAGGAAACGGCCGGATGAAATGTTATCTCTGTGTTTACCATAAACATGGCAAAGGTTTTCCTCATTATTCTTTTGCTTTCCAAAGGACCCAGAGAAGAAAGTTATTTCATCTTAGTATCCTGCTGTGCTCAGTCATGTCTGATTCTTAGCGGCCCCATGGACTGTAGCACTCCAGGCTTCTCTGTCCATCAAATTTTCCAGGCAATAATACTGGAAAGGTCTGCCATTTCCTACTCCAGGGGATCTTCCCAACCCAGGAATTGAACCTGTGTTTCCTGTGTCTTCTTTGTGGCGAGTTCTTTACCATTAGAGCTACCTGGGAAGTTCTCTCAGTATCATCTGGGCATCTGAACAATTAGTTGGATTTTACTCAGTGACATGTTAAAATGTAACTGATAGTGCTTCACCTTTCAAGTGCCTGGGAAAAGCTGAAAGCCAAAATCACAGCCCATTTCTAGGAAACAAATTGGTGTCAATTTTGTGTTTAAACCTCATTCCTGACTCTTCATTTCCTCTAATTTTCTCCCTGCGCCATTTTTTCCTCTTCATTTTAAATGTATTACATATTTTAATCTTTTTTGAAACATATAAATAATTAAACAAAAAGGAACAAGACTACTGTAGCACACAGAATAGTGGTTCTCCACATACGTCTACATTCTATCCTCAGAACCTATTATATTACATGACAAAAGGGGGATTACAGTATTGGATGGAATTAAGGTTGGCAACATCTGTAGGATCATCAATAAAGAAAGAGAGTTCCAGATCCAGAAAAACATCTATTTCTGCTTCATTGACTATGCCAAAGCCTTTAACTGTGTGGATCACAATAAACTGTGGAAAATTCTGCAAGAGATGGGAATACCAGACCACCTGACCTGCCTCCTGAGAAATCTGCATGCAGGTCAAGAAGCAACAGTTAGAACCAGACATGGAACAACAGACTGGTTCCAAATTGAAAAAGAAGTATGTCAAGGCTCTTTATTGTTGCCCTGCTTATTTAACTTACATGCAGAGTACATCATGCGAAATGCTGGGCTGGATGAAGCACAAGCTGGAATCAAGATGGCCAGGAGAAATCTCAATAACCTCAGACATGCAGATAACACCACCCTTATGGCAGAAAGTGAAGAGGAACTAAACAAGCTCTTGATGAAAGTGAAAGAGGAGAGTCAAAAAGTTGGCTTAAAGGTCAACATTCAGAAAACAAAGATCATGGCATCTGGTCTCATTACTTCATGGCAAACAGATGGGGAAACAATGGAAACAGTAACAGACTTTATTTTCTTGGGCTCCANGAGAAGCCTCTTGAGAGCCCCTTGGACTGCAGGGAGATCAAACCAGTCAATCCTAAAGGAAATCAGTCCTGAATATTCATTGGAAGGACTGAGGCTGAAGCTGAAGCTCCAATACTTTGGCCATCTGATGCCAAGAACTGACTTATTGGAAAAGACCCTGATGCTGGGAAAGATTGAAGGCAGGAAGAGAAGGGGACGACAGAGGATGAGATGATTGGATGGCCTCACCAACTCGATGGACATGACTTTGAGCAAGCTTTGAGCAAGAGTTGGTGATGGACAGGGAAGCCTGGCGTGCTGCAGTCCATGGGGTCACAAATAGTCAGACACAACTGAGTGACTGAACTACTGAAAGTTGCTAATCAGATAACCTTAAAATAGGAAGATGATTCTGGATTATCCTGGTGGGCTCGCTGTAATCACAGGATCCTTAAAAGTAGAAATGGGAGGCAAAGGATAGGTCAGAAGGATATAACAGTCTCAAGAACTCACACTGATTACCAAGTTGTTTGCATAAAATCAAGCACACTGATGTAACACATTTGGTCATTTAGTTTCTCCTGGTAACCTTTGGTTCTACTATAGTAGTGAGAGAAACAAATAAGGAGGGCATGAATGGAGATGACAGCACAGAAAGTAATTGCAGAAAAGGACCATAACTTAGTGCCATTTGGTATAAGGGCCAGCAGCCTCTCAGGAGGGCCTAGGAACATCATCCTGTGATTCTGACCAAAACTGATTTTCATAATAACGACACTGCCTCACTCTTTAACAAGCTGTGATACCGAATTCTGGGATACTCCTAGAAAAATTCATATAGCTGAGCTCCTCACTTACAGATAAATGAGGTATGGATGGGGGATGGAGTGTAGAGAGAGGGAAGACTATACGGTGAGATGGGAAAAGCACTGATGGGGTCAAATGTCATGCATGCTGACCACGGTGCTTCCCCACTTGATCCTGGCTTCCACGCAGGTACCCACTCTCTGACAGTGGGACTGTCCTCCTCACTGCCAGTGAGAGCTGTCAGTTATCACTTATCGTACATCCTTCTCAGCTGATCAGTTGGGGGCGATGACTATCCCCACTTAGAGCAGGGGAAACTGAGGTATGAAAGACCATAAGCAATCTGTTCGAGGCCACACAGCTACAAGTGGCAGAGCTATTATAGACTCCAGCCATCTGGCTTCTTAACTATGGCTCTTGGATGCCTCAGCACCTATCAGAGAGCCTGACACCTTGAAGGTATCCCACTGATGAATCAATGGAGTAAGTCTGCGAAAAACCAAAGGGATTAAATCACTTGCTTCGGCACATAAGACAATATGCTGTGCTTAGTCGCTCAGTCGTGTCCCACTCTTTGAGACCCCATGGACTGTAGCCTGCCAGGCTCCTCTGTCCATGGGGATTTTCCAGGCAAGAATATTAGAGTGGGTTGCCATGCCCTCCTCCAGGGTATCTTCCCAACCCAGGTCTCCAACATTGCAGGAGGATTCTTTACTGCCTGAGGCACCAGGGAAGCCAAAACAATAAGTACTTAATACATAACAGTTGTTTTCCACTGAGTGTTAGGCTTTTCCCCTGATTTGAAGGAAACCCTAAGTCAGCTCTTCAAATGAGGAGCTGGGAGATACATAATAATCATCGAGAAATTTTTCAAAAGATATAGCCCTGAGCAGAGCCCGTCTTCATCCTCTTCCCCCAGTTTAGTCATCCTGAGTTGGGCTTCTATCAGGAGATTAAAAAAGAAAACCACTTTCCAGGTGATCATGCAAACACCCACTCCTATCCCCACCCGCAGAAAGTGAAGCATCTCTGTTATGAGGTGTCTTGGCTCCCGTGACAGGGAGGAGAACCCAGAATGAGCTGAGTGTGGAACCTCATACGTGTGTGCTCAGCTGTGCCTGACTCTTTGCGACCCCATGGACTGTAGCCTACCAGTCCCCTCTGTCCATGGCATTTCTCAGGCAAGAATACTGAAGTAGATTGCCATTTCCTTCTCCAGGGGATCTTATTGACTCAGGAATTGAACCTGCATCTCCAGCATTGACAGGTGGATTCTTTACTACTGAGCCACCTCGTGGTGGAGACTTAATTCCAAAGGTGTGAGGAGGCGCAACCAAAATTGATATGATCAGCAAAATAATTACAATATGAGAGCTTTGGCAGCCAGATATAGAAAGGGGATGGAAACACACACCTACCTTACACTGCAGAGGCTATCCTGAGGAGAACGGGAGATAATGATCATGTTAAATATGTAGAACGAGATCACAATCCTACTTTTTTTCTCACGTGATTTCATCAAAGTGATATGAAGGCGGCATTTTTAAAAGTATTTTCCATAGAACAAAACCAGAGAAGCTGACTAGAGCACAGAGAGCCCCATCGGTCAGACAGGCAGGAAGCAGCTCACTGCACGCCCTCCACGGTTCCGTATGTTGCAGAGAAGACAGCAAAGGTTCAAGAAATGGTCCCTGCCTCAGAGACCAGTGTCACCCCCCCAACACACACACNCTAGAGCACAGAGAGCCCCATCGGTCAGACAGGCAGGAAGCAGCTCACTGCACGCCCTCCACGGTTCCGTATGTTGCAGAGAAGACAGCAAAGGTTCAAGAAATGGTCCCTGCCTCAGAGACCAGTGTCACCCCCCCAACACACACACACACCCCCCCCTCATTGTGCAGAACATGCTAACTCTGGGCTCCGTCCAAGGCACGACACCAGGGTGTCCCAAAGACACAGGGGATGAAGGCAAGCCCCACAAAAGTCTCAGAGACCCCCTGACATAAATTGGGTCACTTCCCTTCATTTTCCCTCATTTTTTAAGCTCCAACTAACGCCAGGCTCCAGACTAGTCACTTGGGGATAAAGGATGCATAAAAGTTCTGGAAGCTACTGACTGCAAGCCGCAAGCTTGAGGAAGGGCACACAGCAAGAGATACCTACTTTCTCTTCAATTGCAGAGGGTTCAGGGAGAACAGCTCTAAAGAGGGAGGGGGCCATGGGGCACAGACTTCTAAGACTAGGGACAGAGTTTTAAATGAGTTATTTAACATCTCAACACCTTGGTTTTGTCTGCCCTTGAAAGGAAGCAGCAGATAGGTGATACCTAAGTCCCTTATATTTTAAGATTCAAATAAGAACATACGTTTATGACCAACTACTCAAATGTTTTGATCATTCAGGATGACCACTCTCATAACTTAGAATGCAATCCTGGCAGGAGGGGGATGGGCAAGCAGGCATCAGATGGCAAAACTGATTTACGGCGAGGGAATTATATACAAATGAGGCCATTGTGCAAAACAGAAACACCAAAGTTCATTTTAACTGCGTCACCTCCATTTTATCCCTTGCCTGGAATACACTAAATTCATGTCACTTGCCTCTCAGGACCACTAGATTTATAAGCCCATTATAAAAATACTTTGATAATCATTCTGTGCAAAANAAGTGAAAAGTGAAAGTGAAGTCACTCAGTCATGTCTGACTCCTAGCGACCCCATGGACTGCAGCCTACCAGGCTCCTCCGTCCATGGGATTTGTCAGGCAAGAGTATTGGAATTGCCTGGGTTGCCATTGCCTTTGCCGAGTGCTGAAACTAAGACCCAACAAAGAAAAATAAATTTAAAAAAATTTATTGGAATACAGTTCTACTTAGCCTTCCTTACATAGTGTCGATGGCTGCTTGTGCACTAAAATGGCAAGGCTGAGTAGTTGTGACAGAGGCTATGTGACCCACGATCCCAATATATTTACCACCTGAATCTTTACAAAAAATGTTTGTGCACTCCTGATTTAGAATGTCTAGGTGGATCCTAGATCATTCTGGAATTGGCTGATGTCTAAGTAGTCTGCCCATTCTAACCAACAATTCAGAGTAACATTTCTGCACTAAACATGGCTTTGAGCTGTTGAGAATGTGTTAATGTTATACTGTTGTTGCAGTTTCCAAAGACCTGTCTTCATTCATTGTAAGAAGCAATCTGTGGGGGATTTTGGCAGGAGGACTACAGTGATGGAGGAGGGAAGCAGCTTCAGGTCCCGCTTCCGATCTGTAAAAAATGTATTCCTGAATCACACAACAAAGTATTTTCTTCCACCCAGTTTTCAAAAATATAGCTTAATGACTCCAGATAATATGGGAGGCAACTTATCAGCTTGACTGAACTTTTGCTGAAAGTATTTTCTAGCTAGTCTCTGCCAGTGAAAACAATGACACAGCAGTTTGAAAAGAAGGGGTTCTCAAGTAATAGAAAAGAGCATGAAAGGCAGCCTAATTTCTTTTAGTGATCGCGACTACCTCCTCAAGTGAATATCCACAGCCCTTGGGCTGCTGAGCAGGGCCAGCAACTGCTGGGTTCTAGTCCTGTAAGGAGGCAGTCAGTTCTGTGATTGCAGCATTTCTCCCTGAGTCTGACTATTTTGGCTCAAAGCAACCACCAGTCTAATTTCCTAGTCCCTGGGAAGCTATGTTACAGCAAGCATTTGAAGTACCTGTTTAGTGCCCTATGGGAACACAGCAGTAAACCTGGCCTTAGGTGCTACCTAGTGAGGGGATGCTCAACCTGGACTTCAATTAGGGTAGCCTCTATCCATGTTCCAGTTAGAGAAAGTATGTCTAGTCAACTTGGAATTCTCCAGGTTTGATTCATTTCAGACAGATTTTCTTAATATAACATTAACTGCACAGTAGGATTACCTTGTTAGTTGCTAAGTCATGTCTGAGTCTTTATGACCCCATGGACTACAGCATGCCAGGCTTCCCTGCCCTTCAGCATCTCCTGGAGTTTGCTCAAACTCATTCATTGAATCGGTGATGCTACCTCATCCTCTGTCACGCCCTTATCCTGTTGTCCCTCTTTCCCAGCAGCAGGGTCTTTTCCAGTGAGTCAGCTCTTCATCAGGTGGCCAAAGTATTGGAGCTTCAGCTTCAGCATCAGTCCTTCCAATGAATATTCAGGGTTGATTTCCTTTAGAACTGACAGGTTTGATCTGGAGAGTTTTAAAAACAACCCTCTCCCAAACAAACAAAACTGTTCAAGGCACTGGTTAACTGGTCTGGGGTGATGTCCAAGAACCCATGATTTTATAAAGTCTTCCCAGGTGATTTTAATGGGTATTTCATGGAAACTCAGCCAGGATTGAAAGGTCTGTAGGATGAATTAAGCACCTCCTTTCTTCCTTGGGGATTATGGTTAGGTAAGACTCCTAAGCCACAAATCCTTTTGTCTGCAAGGGTGTACAGAGGGGACTGGTCAGATGCAAAGGATATTGTCAGATATAGCAGGCTCTGCTGCCTGTCTACTCTTGGTAGGCCTCTGTTTCACACATGCCTTCCCCAAATAGTTAAAGATAATAAGAGTCAGGAAGAATGCCTGTCTTTGCTGTTCCTCAGATAATGCCCCAGGGGCATCGCTGGCTGCCACCGGCCCGTCTCTGTATTTGCCAACTGCAGAAAGCCTGCCTTCTCTTCTTTCTGACCTTCATCCCTGTCTCAGCTCACTTAACACAGCAAAATTCCACACATTTCTCTTTTTCTCAGCTGCACTTGGCAGTCAAATTGCTTCCTAAATTTTGCCGCTGGAGGGAAAGAGGAGGAGGTCCCAGCTTGAGTAGAGTGTCCTGCTCGTCTTTCTGGCCAGAGCGCAAGTGTCTGTAGTTCCCTGCTGCTTGCCTGTGTTTCAAGGTCACTTCTGCTAACCCCAGACACATTCCATTGGTTTTCAATTTCCAGCTGCCCCGGTGGGATCCAAGTCACACTGTTCACAGCCCTCTGTAGCCACTGTGATGAGGTGACCAAGATGCTCAGCTTTGAAAACCAAAGAGGTGGGTGGCAAAGTGTCCCACGTACCAAGTTGTCCTGTGCTTAAGAAGGTTGAAAAAAAGGTATCAGTGTGTGTGCAAGGCTCAGGTTGGCATTCCCACATATGTATTTGGAGGGATTTCATCCTGACTGAAAGGTTCCAGGCCCCCCAAGTTGCTGGAGACTAGGGATTCAATGGAAGCAGTTCAGAACAGACATCTGCAGAAGATGCTCCTTTGATTTCCCCTGCAGGAGACAGCCTTTCCTGTATACCTATGATTAAGCAAGAGCTGTTTTGCCCACTGCTGAAAGACACGTTCCTAATCAGGGCAGGCTGTGTAATTTTCAGGGCTCTGCAAAATCAAAGGGGGGCCCTTGCGGCAGAGCATGAAGTCAAACATGGGTCACCTTGCAATCCACATGCTGGTGAAGATGCCCTGCTCATAACTACCAGTGACTTCACACTCCAGCTGGTAGGGGGAGGAATCTAGATCCCTGGCCGTGCATAGGCTCTCCCTACCTTTAGGGCCAGGGACTGTGCCAGGAGGGCCAGTAGCCCACCTCATGCCCACCCCTTGTCTCCAGCATCTATTTTGGAAGAAGGGCTGACTTTGCTGGTGCAGTTTCTTCTGTTTATGATGGAAAGACTTCGTATGAGAAGCTTCAGTTTTCTAGGACAGACTGGTGACTGTACCCGAGTTTGTGACTAACCATAGGGCCCCCTGGGGTTTGCTTATGGCTCAGAGGTTAAAGCGTCTGCCTGCAATGCGGGAGACCTGGGTTCGATCCCTGGGTCGGGAAGATCCCCTGGAGAAGGACATGGCAACCCACTCCAGTACTCTTGCCTGGAAAATTCCATGGACGGAGGAACCTGGTAGGCTTTAGTTCATGGAATCGCAAAGAGTCAGACACGACTGAGCAACTTCACTTATCGCTTATCAGGGCCCCCTGCCCTTGGGAACAGAGTGGTCAATCCACTTTTTCTTGGATTCCATCCCAACAGAGCCTCCATTCTGTCATAATGATCCTCTTTCATGCCTTGAAATACCAGGTTCCCTCCCTGCTCAAGACCCCTGGGGTCTTGGGCCGTGACAAAGGAAAAGGACTCCCCCATGAACTTGTCCCAGACACCCCCGACGCCTTTTAAAATTATTTATTTATGGCCACGCTGGGTCTTCGTTGCTACATGTGGCCTTTCTCTAGTTGGAGCGTGAGGGCTGCTCATTGTGGTTTCTCTTGTGGAGCATAGGCTGTAGGGGCCTGGGCTTTAGTAGCTGTGGTGCACGGGTTTAGCTGTCCCTTGGCATGTGGGATCTTTCTGAACCAGGGGTTGAACCCATGTTTCCTGCCTTGGCGGGTGGATTCTTAACCACTTGGACCACCAGGGAAGTCCCCTCGCTTTAAGAAGCACCTGGAATAGCTTGAGGGATTGAGCCGTCCTTAGCCTGAGTCACTTGGCCTTCCCCGGTGGCCCTGTGGTAAAGAATCCACCTGCAATGCAGGAGGCGCAGGTTTGATCCCTGAGTCAGGAAGATCCCATGGCAGAGGGCATGGCCACCCCTGCAGTGTTCTTGCCTGGAAAATTCTATAGACAGAGGAGGCTGGTGGGCTATGGTCCTCGGGGTCGAAAAGAGTCACATGACTGAGCATGCACGCATCCCAAGTCACTTAAGGGAATGGGAGATTTTCTTGTGAGTTCAGCTTTTCAGTAAAAGTAGGATCCCCTTTTTTCTGTAGTTCAAAAACTCTCTGGGCATGAGGTTGTTTCAGGTTGTGTGTCTAATTTCTAGAACCCTTAAAATCTTAGCAGCTAAGTTTTGCCTTCACGAAAGCCCCTTTCCTCTCATATTCTCTTCACTCACTCATCACTCATTCTTCATGTTTCTACCCCTAACACCCTGAGAAGTGTGGCTTCTTCTCTTTTATCTGATTCTCATAATGAAGGTCCAACCGCTTCAGGTTCATTAATACCCTGACGTTTACGCTGAATTCTTTCTAGAATTGTCATTTCTTCTGCCTCCCTTCACTCCCCACCTCAGCAATTCAGTTGTTTGTGTGCGTTTTGTCTGTCTATTCATCCACCTGTCATCTGTCCATCGTGTGACCGTTCTGTGACACACAAGACCAGGCATAGGGGACACAGATGAAATGGTGAGTTCTCACCCTCAGAATATAACCGGGTAGTGAGGGAGGCAGAATACATGAATAGCAATTAGATATCCACACAGCGCAGAGTTGAGAAAATGGGAAGCACTGGATGTTAAATCAGAAGTTGAGAAGGATGTGGCAGGAGCGGTGGGCGAGCCCAAAGCAGAAGGAGCCCCATGCGTTGGTACAGGAATATGTAAAAGATGATACATGCCAGCAGCTCCCAATTTGGGCCTGTTATTGGAGCATAAAGTTGGAGAATCTGGAGACAGGGCAGAGATTGGTGGTAATTTAGTCTGGAGAGGTAGGCAAGGGCTAGCTCTTAAGATTTTTTTCTTTTAAAGTTGGGGTGTAGTTGATTTATAATGTTGTGTTAATTACTGCTATAGGGAAGTGATTCAGTTATGCACACACACACACACATATATATATATCTGTGTATGTATATATATATGTATACATATAAATATACATATACATATATACATACATGTATCCCTGAAAGAGGAAATGGCAACCCACTCCAGTACTCTTGCCTGGAAAATCCCATGGACAAAGGAGCCTGGTGGGCTACAGTCCATGGGGCTGCAAACAGCTGGACACAACTGAGCAACTTAACACTGCTACTCAGTTCAGTTCAGTTCAGTTCAGTCGCTCAGTCATGTCCGACTCTTTGTGACCCCATGAATTGCAGCATGCCAGGCCTCCCTGTCCATCACCAACTCCTGGAGTTCACTCAGACTCGCATCCATCAAGTCTGTGATGCCATCCAGCCATCTCATCCTTGGTCGTCCCCTTCTTCTCCTGCCCCCAATCCCTCCCAACACTACTACTACATACATATATACATTTGTGTGTATATATATATATATATATATATGTGTGTGTATATATATGTATATATATTGGAGAAGGAAATGACAACCCACTCCAGTACTCTTGCCTACAGAATCCCATGGAGGGAGGAGCCTGGTAGGCTACAGTCCATGTGGTTGCAAAGAGTCGGACACAACTTAGCGACTTCACTTTCACTTTTCATATATATATATACCTACATAGAAATGTATATATGTATGTGTGCATAACTGAACCACTTCTATACAGCAGCCATTAACACAACGTTGTGTTAATATATGTGTATATATATACATACACAGTCATTAAAAAAAATTCTTCCATTATGGTCATAATAGTGAGACAGGCCTGGGACCTGGGACATTTTGCTGCACTTGGATACACCTCTCCTCGAGAAATAAAATACAAAGGATCTATACAGAACTAGGACCCCACTCTAGTACTCTTGCCTGGAAAATCCCACAGATGGAGGAGCCTGATGGGCTTCAGTCCATGGGGTCGTGAAGAATCGGACACGACTGAGCGACGTCACTTTCACTTTTCACTTTCATGCATTAGAGAAGGAAATGGCAACCCAGTCCAGTGTTCTTGCCTGGAGAATCCCAGGGATGGAGGAGCCTGGTGGGCTGCTGTCTATGGGGTCGCACAGAGTCGGACACGACTGGAACGACTTAGCAGCAGCAGCAGCAGGGACTAAAAATAGCTGGGATTCAGTTGGGGCAAATTCTGGATCCAAAAGATACAAAGAAATAAAAAACAACTGCCACTTTTGAAGAGCCTGGAGGAAAAGTTGGGGGTGGGGAGCATGCCCCCTGCACTCAATACCACCAAAAGGGTGGGCAAAGCACCTAAACCACCCCTTAAACCCGACCCCTGGACACACCCTACCCTCACCCCATAGAAGGAACAAGCTTGCCCCACCAGCAGGGGAATGAGCAAGCATGGGAACATGTTGTTTGTTCTCGGTCCCCTTTGCTGCAGCAGGGACCCCAATAAAGCCTTGCTTGAATTTCTCATCTGGCCTCTAGTCAATTTCTATTGATTGGGAAATGCCAGGAACCCTGTTTGGTAGCAACAAGATATTGAATATAGTTCTCTGTGCTCTACAATAGGACCGTGTTGCTTATCCTTTCTATATATAAAGGCTTACATCTGCTAACCAGTTATCCTCCCCCTCCTCCTTCCATCTTGGCAACCACCAGTCTGTTGAGCAGCTTTCTATGTTGTCTTAAGACACTCAGGATTATCCTAAGAGTCCTGAGGCTCCTCCACTGGATGGTTTCATGAAAGAGAGTGACATGGTCAGTTTTTATGTTGAATGGATAACTCTGGCAAAACTACCGAGAATGAATTTCATGCATAATGACTGAGGCAGGGAGGCCTGAACCAGGCTGGGTTACCAGGGACGCAGACAACATCTTTAGGAGGTGAAACCCATAGACTGAATGATAGGCTGGAGGGAGAGTAAGGGAAGGACATCAAGGTCTCTGGCTTCAGGAAGAGGGTACACGGGGTGCTCTCACTCAGGCCTTGCCCAAAGTAGTGTCTGTTCTGCCTCAGGCTGGCTTTAGCTGCCGTGTGTGTTCCCTTTGTTAACACTACATAAATCAAGCCTTTATTTCTTGCCGACATTCTTGAAGTAGGCTTTTAATCTTTTCCAATCCATCCTACACATTGCTGCCAAAGTAATCTTCCAGGGATGGCTGAACAAGAATCTTCAGTGGTTTCCCATTGCATATTGAATAATCTCCACATTCTATAGTCTGACTACTGATATTTGTTGTTGAGGGGCGTGGGAGAGGGGTTAGGTATGGAAACAAGCTCCTTGTTCTTAAAGAGCCTAATTTTCCAGAGATGGTGAAGCACGTGACATGTAGTTAAATGTCAAATGGTCTCTGGAAGGAGAAAGAAGGCAGTCTCCTATAGGTGACCCGAGGTAACCCATTAAGTTTTTCCAGGTGTGTTCTCCATCTCTCCCACATCTGGTCTTTCCACACTGGTCTCTTCGCTGCCTGAAAATGACTCCCCTCTCTCACCTCTGTATCTTTCCTGTCTCTATCGCCTCTGCCTGGGATACATTCCCCCACATTTCTGCCTGTTGAAGTCCTACCCATCTGTCAACATTAAGCCCCCGTGCAAAGGCTCTGTGTAGTACCCTACCCAGAGAGGACCCTCCAAAAACATTTTACCTTTCTAAAGGCACTTGGTGCATTTTACTGTGCACAGAACTCATCAGGCCTCACATTTTATTGCTTCCACTAGACTGAGAGCAGAGATGCAAAACCAGAAGCCTTAGGTGTCAGTCCAGCCACAGATGTGTTTTGTTATTTTGAACTTTTTTAAAAACAAAATTAATGTATTAAAAATTATCACCTAGATCAAACATACAGAAAAGTACAGATGTATACTGGAGACCTAGTGCCCAAAATGAACAGATTGTCTTCAACCCCTCACCGCCCATTTTTAAAGAAATAAGCTATTACACATAAAATTTGAGCACTAACCCACACTGTTCCCATTTCCAGAACTGGTTTTCACAGTTGTTAAAATTTAGAATTAGTTGACAGTATTTAGAAATCAAAAGATCTCATATAAAAAATTAGGAAGCTTTGCTTTCCTTGAGTCAGAAGATCTGGTGACTTGGGGTATATTCCCACTTGAGTCATGGGAGGGGGGGCTCTGTGACTGCTGCCCCTCAAGATGAAGTATGTGCTCCCCTGCACACCACACTCCCCAGCATTCCCTGAGGCCTCTTAGCTCTTGCCTGCCTCATTTACACGTGGCACCTGGCTCCTGCAGGCATGAGAGTTTGCCATCTTTATGTAAGACCTTTGAAGTCAAAAGCTTTTTATTACTGGAACTGAACCGCAACTTGCTGGATGACTTTGAGCAAGTTATTGACCTCTCTGTCTCCATTTCCTCGTATATCAGGCTAGGATAATAAGCGTACCTACTTTTGGATGTTGACTGAGTATTATTATATATCTATGGGACTTCCCAGGTGGCACTGGTGGTAAAGAACCTGCCTGACAATGCAGGAGATGAAGGAGATGCAGATTCGATCCCTGAGTTGGGAAGATTCACTGGAGGAGGGAATGGCAAGCCACCTCAGTATTTTTGCCTAGAGAATCCTATGGACAGAGAAGCCTGGTGTGCTATGGTCCGTAGGTCCACAAAGTCCAACAAGACTGAAGCGACTTAGCAGGCACAGGTGGTGCTAGTGGTACAGGACCTGCCTGCCAATGCAGGAGACATAAGAGAGGCAGTTCGATATCGGGGTTGGGAAGATCCCCTGGAGGAGGAAGTGGCAACCCACTTTAGTATTCTTGCCTGGGAAATCCCATGGACAGAGAAGCCTGGCGGGCTACAGTTCACGGGTCTGCAAAGAGTCAGACATGACTGAACAACTGAGCACACACACACTCATGTAAAGTGTGTTAGAACCATACTTCATTCATAATTTTGCTGGTTGAGGTTCACATTCTTTTCTCCAAAACTCTCAGGGCTAGATACATTTTGGAATTCAGATTTCTTTTGGATTTTAACAAGGTAATAAGGGTATGTATCATATATTACAGTACACCCCAGCAAGATCCAGGTTAGCACCTTGTCATTAAACACACTTTAATTTCTGCAGAAAAAAACCTAGAGTACACATGAAGTGTGATCCAGACTTAAATTGCTCCATCCATTCTGGGGTGGGCCAGGCTGCCTACAAACATTCAGGCCTTCAGGGAGAAGGTAGGTCTCCATCCCAGAGCTCCCAGACTTTGACTCTTTTGGGGATATTTGGGATTTCTTAGGGGAAATTGTGAGGTTGGGTTTTGTCACTGTCCTCATCTGTTTGTTAATAAAGTAACTGAGAATATTGTAGTTGTCCTGCTGTTTCCACCACAGCTGTGGGGTCTGTCTTCCTCCAGCCCCTTTAGGTCCTTAGTCGCTTTTCTGCCCCTCCTTCCCCGGGCCAGCCACCCTCCTGCCAGCTCCACCTCGGCCCTCTGAGGCGTGCCTCCTCAAGCTTGGGGGGCCCTCTAAACTACCTAATCTCCCCTGGCAAGCCTTTCTCACCTGGCGGACCTGTGTCCTCTCTGCTCTCCCCCTCCTCCTCTCTCCCAGCCCCGCCGCCGCCGGCCCCCACCACTGCTCAGCTTCTTCCCGCGGCCTGGACCCGCTCACTCACTGCCTGCCTAAGTCCCATCTCCCTCCTCCAAGACCTAGCTGCGGTCCCACCTCGCCCTTGAGNTTGCCCTGCTTCATATTATACTGCAAGACCAAACTTGCCTTTTACTCCAGGTATCTCCTGACTTCCTAATTTTGCATTCCAGTCCCCTGTGATGAAAAGGACATCTTTTTTTGGTGTTAGTTCTAGAAGGTCTTGTAGGTCAATTTCAGCTTCTTCGGCATAGCCTTGGATCAAGGCAAATTGGAAGTGGTCAAACAGGAGATGGCAAGAGAGAACATCGACATTTTAGGAATCAGTGAACTGAAATGTTTGGACTGGAATAAGCAAATTTAACTCAGATGACCATTATATTTACTACTGTGATCAAGAATCCCTTACAGGCAATGGAGTAGCCCTCATGGTCAATGAAAGAGTCCAAAATGCAATGCTTGGGTGCGATCTCAAAAACGACAGAATGATCTTTCTTTTTGCTTTCAAAGCTTTTTAAATAGCAGTGAAGTTCAAGGCTGGTGGTGTGGTCGTGATCAATTCCCAGGGTAACTGAGGACTGCGAACATTTTCAGGTCTCCTTTGACTCTTAAACTGCCAGTGGTGGTAACACTGAAAAGAAATCCGAACAAAATCTTGGCTGTAGTTGGAAGCAGCGAAAGCTGTAGATTGAGGTACTGCCAGGCAGCCCTTGGAAACCTGCGGGCGGGGAAGTCTAGTTCCTGTCTTTGTTTTTGAGAGGAAAGAGCTAATAAAAGGAATGAGTTAATAAAAAGACTTTAGTAATGATCAGCTTTTGCAGGTGAGATTAGGCACTTAATTCTCTTAACAAGACAAAGAGGGATGGGAGAAGCTAAGGGGCTTCCCAGGTGGCACAGTGGTGAAAAATCTGCCTGCACAATCAGGAGATGCAGCTGGATCCCTGGGGCAGGAAGATCGCCTGGTGGAAGCGATGGCAACCCACTCCAGTATTCTTGCCGGGGAAACTCCGTGGATCGAGGAACCTGGCAGGCTACAGTCCGTGGGGTCACAAAAGAGTAAGACACGACTGAGCAGACACACACCTGTTTTATACATGAGGGGCCAGAGGCTCTGGGAGGCTGAGGAACCTGCTACTCTGTGAAGTCAGAATTCACACCTAGAGGTGGGTCTGAGCCCGCCGCTTCAAGGTGCTCCGCTCCTCCCTCCCCAAGAAATAACTGCGCAGAGAGTCACTTCTGAATTGTGTGCGTGGAATGTGCTTTGCGCCATCAGAACAGACTTCTTTTGGCGGGGAGGATNATGGGGGGAGTTTATTAATGCCTTAGCAAAACGTGCCCTGAAGACACCCTTGGGATATCTGCTTTGAGAAAAAGTTTCGAGTTTTTCCCAGCCAGCTCAGTCTGTGGCTCAGACAGTGAAGAATCCATCTGCATGCAGGAGGACCCAGGTTCCATCCCTAGCTCAGGAAGATCCCTGGGAGAAGGGAATGGCTACTCCAGTATTCTTACCTGGAGAATTCCATGGACAGAGGAGCCTGGCGGGCTACAGTCCATGGGATCGCAGAGTGGGACATGACTGAGCAACGAACACTTTCAGCTCCCACTGTGTTCACATTGTGAAGGGCCCAACCACTAGAACAAGGTAAACTGTTTCCCCATTTCCTCTGCCCGATGGTGCTTCTCCTCACTGAAACCTACATGAAACCAGGGTCATGCTAAGGCCCTGGTTCCAACCCTTATAGTGCATCAGAACCACCTGGGGAGACTTTTTAAATACAAATGTCAGCGCAACTCCTCCCCAAGATGATTCAATTGGCCCGAGTAAAGCCAATGTAATGTTAAGCATGTACCCAAATTCTAAGCACTATTGGGGTGAAGTGTCCACCTTACCAGACAGATAATTCAATGGGGTAGAGAGAAAAATGGGGGGAAAATGTGTCTGAGGGGAGAAAGTGGTGGACGAGGGAAAAACAGCGGTCGTGATGAACCAGAGACCCATCTAGAGGTGGCAACCACTTTGCAGATCCCGACATGGGACCACTTGAGGGAAGAAAGACAGTCTGGGGTTGGCTACATCTTTCAGTCTTTCCAGAGAACCAGAAAAACAAAGTCTTATGACAGATCTCTCTGTATGTATCAAGGTCTGCACTAACTTAAGTTCAGATGGGCCCAAGTTCAAAAGGGTTTAGTCTTGTTCACCTGCTCAGGCCACCTCATCACAGGTATGTTACTTTATCCTAATCGCCTAGCCATTCTTAACCTTCTAAACAGTAGCCACTGTTGTTCTCAACCCAATACTAATTTCTGATCATCAGTCTCACTGGCTTCAGAGTTCTAGCTTCTAGGCCATATGCTCTACCCAGCACAAGCTTGCAAATTAGTGACATGTAATTGCCACCCCTGAGAACTGGAAGGGCATTTAAAAGCCATCTAGAAAAAGAGATGCAGATCCCAGGATCCAGAAAGTGTAAGTGACCTGATGAGGACCACAAAGACTGTTGAAGGTGGGGTGACCAACTCTTCCCTCATATAAACTGTTAGTTGCTCAGTCATGTCTGACTCTTTGTGACCCTAGGGACTGTAGCCCACCAGGCTCTTCTGTCCATGGGATTCTCCAGGCAGGAATATTGGAGTGGGCTGCCATTCCCTTCTCCAGGAGATCTTCTCCACCCAGGGATTGAACCCACATCTCCTGCATGGCAGGTGGATTCTTTACCATTTGAGCCATCAGGGAAGCCCATCCTGCTATAAGCACCCAGGCAAACCAGGATGGTTGATTGCCCTGAATGAAGGACAAAGCCACATGGCTGTCCCTTGGAAAGGCGTCTCTATCATCTGGAATTCTCGATACATATATACATTGTAGCTTCATGTAGCTTCATGTAGCCCTGTTAAGATTCAAACTCTTTGAAGGAAGGGATTCGAGTCCTACAAATTAAGTACTTGACATTTTGGGGGGCAAGTCTTTGCAGCTCCGTGGTCAATAAATATGCCTGCCAGTGTTGTCCCAGGAGAATCCAGGCATCACTGCTCTGGGAATCTCTCTTCAGAACCCAAGGTCTTGACCATTCACAGGAGCTTCCATCTCAGTCCCCGATGACTGTTTCAGCATGAGAAAACCAAAGAAATGAACCAGATGAGTGACTTGCAGCTGGCTGCTTCCTTCTCTCCTTGAACCACTAAGTCTCCTTCCTGCCTAATGAGGTTATTACCCATCATCAAGGGACATGGTATCTGGCGCATTTTGAAATCTCCACTCGGAAGGCAGCCTCTCAGCCGTGAAAGAAGTCAGACTCTGCGGTCCTCTTTCAGACGCCTGCCTGGGAACTACTCATGAGGATCAGAGCTGAACTCAGAGTGTCTTGCATGGATGCAAAAGCAATCGGGTGTGGCAGCAAGATCCAGATTCAAATTTCAGAACTGACGCTGAGCCCTTTTCCTTTGAGGCTTCCCAGGTGGCAATAGTGGTAAAGAACCCGTCTGCTAATGCGGGAGATGTAAGAAACTTGGGTTTGATCCCTGGGTTGGGAAGATCCCCTGAAGGAGGGCATGGCAACTGACTTTAGTATTCTTGCCTGGAGAATCTCATGGTCAGAGGAGTCAGACAAGACTGAAGCAACTAAGCATGCGCACATACACCTCTCCCTTTGGGAAGTTATAGAAATGGAGATACAACATTTTTGCCTGTAAAATGTCTCATCTGCAGGATTTTAGTTTGCAACAGTGCTGGTCCTTAATGAGAGGTGAGTGTTATTGAATAAGTCTCAGGACTCCTATAAGGCTCCCCAGCAGCCTCTGTGACTGAGGTGAGAAATCTCTCCACTATTGCCTTATTTTAGAACATACCACCAGCCTCCACTAACCAGGTCTTATTCTGAATCAGACAGTGGTTTCCTTACTGCCCCTCAGTTCCTTTTTTCAAAAGATGCAAGCTAATCTGTCTGAGATGCAGAAAGTGGAGGCAAGTGTCAGCAAAATGTCATCATGACTGACACAAAGGAGTTTTCTAGTTCGCCCATCAGTTTTGATGGAGAAGGGAGCAGAGCTCAGCCACNCCTTTTTTCAAAAGATGCAAGCTAATCTGTCTGAGATGCAGAAAGTGGAGGCAAGTGTCAGCAAAATGTCATCATGACTGACACAAAGGAGTTTTCTAGTTCGCCCATCAGTTTTGATGGAGAAGGGAGCAGAGCTCAGCCACCAAGCCCGATGCCTGGTGTTGGTAAAGATCACGGCTTCAAAGAATGTCCTAGGTCAGCACCTAAAAGCCTGAAACCCATCCCCCTGAATACATTACTATAAGCCACAGTAATTCAGTACGACTCCGTCACCCAGAGCAAAACTCCACTTTCAGATTCACAGCCTAGAGTCATTCCCTCCAAGCAGCTGTAGTTTAGAATTACGACCAAAACAAGACAGAACAACAACAACCAAACAATCCCTATGCCCTTATGTTTTACCATCTAAACAAGATAAAACAAAGCAAGACTTACACGCGCCTGGGAAACAACACACAAGGACGTCATTCTAAGTGAACTGTATCTTAGATTCAAGAATAACTGTCTGCACTGTTCTTCTAGCATAAAACCTGTGGTGGCAGTTCTGACTTTTTACATAAGAAAGTTCTGACCTCAGGTCACCAGATAGAATTACAGGGCTCAGATTTATTTCTTGGGGGTATAATCCACTTTGCAAGGATAAACAAGTGACAGCTATCAAAATCTTACAGACATTCACATACAGCAAGGACCACTGCCGTGACCATCAGTGTTCACAGACGTAAGACTGTCCACACTGATCTTAAAGCAAAATGTGTCACAGGACTTTCCTGGTGGTCCAGTGGTTAAGAATCTGCCTTGCAACGCAGGGCACATGTGTTCGATCCCTGGTCAGTGAACTAAGATTTCACATGTCACAGAGCACCTAAGCCGGTGCGCCACAACTAAGACCAGATGCAGCCAAATTTAAATAAATGTTAAAAAAACAAAAAGTGTCCCAGTGAAGTTGGGAAATAACCCATGAATCCACATAACAAGAAGTTTGACATTCTAACCTAGCAAGAGAAATGGGCAATAAAAAACATTACTTGGGTCTAACAAATTAATACTCAAAATTCTCCAAGCTAGGCTTTAACAGTGTNTCCCAGTGAAGTTGGGAAATAACCCATGAATCCACATAACAAGAAGTTTGACATTCTAACCTAGCAAGAGAAATGGGCAATAAAAAACATTACTTGGGTCTAACAAATTAATACTCAAAATTCTCCAAGCTAGGCTTTAACAGTGTATGAACTGAGAACTTCCAGATGTTCAAGCTGGATTTAGAAAAGGCAGAGAAACCAGAGATCAAATTGCCAACATCCAATGGATCATAGAAAAAGCAAGAGAATTCCAGAAAAACATCTACTTCTGCTTCATTGACTACACCAAAGTCTTTGATTGTGTGGATCACAACAAACTGTACAAAATTCTTAAAGAGATGGAAATATCAGACCACCTTAACTGCCTCCTGAAAAATCCATATGCAGGTCAAGAAGCAACAGTTAGAATCAGACAGGGAACAATAGACTGGTTCCAAACCAGGAAAGGAGTACCTCAAGGCTGTATAATGATACCCTGCTTATTTAACTTATATGCAGAGTACATCATGTGAAATTCTGGGCTGGATGAAGTATAAACTGAAATCAAGATTGCTGGGAGAAATGTCAATAACCTCAGATATGCATATGTCAACCACCCTTATGGCAGAAAGTGAAGAAGAACTAAACAGGCTTTTGATGAAAGTAAAAGAGGAGAGTGAAAAAGCTGGTTTAAAACTAAACCTTCAAAAAATGAAGATCATGGCATCTGGTCCCATTACTTCATGGCAAATAGATAGGGAAACAATGGGAAAAGTGACAAACTTCATTTTCTTGGGCTCCAAAGCCACTGCACATGGTGACTGCAGCCATGAAATTAAAACATGCTTACTTCCTTGGAAGAAATGCTATGACCAACCTAGACAGCATATTAAAAAGCAGAGACACTTCTTTGCCGACAAAGGTCTGTCTAGTCAAAGCTATGGGTTTTCCAGTAGTCATGTGTGAATGTGAGAGTTGGACCATAAAGAAGAGCGCTGAAGAATTGATGCTTTTGAAGTGTGGTATTGGAGAAGACTCTTGAGAGTCCCTTGGACAGCAAGGAGATCCAACCAGTCCATCCTAAAGGAAATCAGTCCTGAATATTCACTGGAAGGAGTGATGCTGAAGCTGAAGCCCCAATACTTGGTCCACCTGATAAGAAGAGCTGACTCACTGGAAAAGACCCTGATGCTGGGAAAGATTGAAGGCAGGAGGAGAAGGGGACGACAGAGGATGAGATGGTTGGATGGTATCACTTACGTGATGGACATGAGTTTGAGCACACTCCAGGAGTTGGTGTTAGACAGGGAAGCCTGGCATGCTGCAGTCCAAGGGGTCGCAGAGTCTCACACCACTGAGAAACTGAACAGTAGTCAATGTCCTGGCATATAAAATGACATTGCTGAGGGAGGTGGATTCATAAAACTCTCTGTACTATTTTTTCAAAACAACAATAACAAAACCCGTTGCTTCTCAAAGCATTATTTATTGAGTTTCTGCCTGTTTGGGGAGATTTTTCAATATTTTTCATAATACAGAAGCTCAAACTCCATTCCAAGTGCCCCTTTTCTACTGATGGGTCCAGGATGGAACCTACACCTAAATACTTTGAAAAGGGTCTGCAGATGTTTCTGGACAACCTCCCCTGTTCAAAAAGACCCCCAAACAATGTAAGTCACTGGAGACTTTTAGAAGCAGAGAGACCACCATATTTGATCTTGGCTGCTATGTGGAGGATCTAAAGAGGGCCTGAGCATAGCTCTGGACACAGGATCATGCAACTCTGAGTGGGCACTGAGTCAGATAAAGGCCTCAACAGGGTAATGGTAGACATGGTAGGTAGACACAAGCAAGAGGTCAAATCTGTAGGACAGTGAACAATGACTAAGTGAAGGGGGTAGAGGGAGGAGTCTCAGATGACCACTAGACTTTCATCTTGGGCAGCAGGGGCTATGATGCATCAAGACAGGAAAATGAAGAGCTGGTGTGTGAAGGAGGATCAGAAAGGCTGCCATAGGTTCTACAGGGCAACAGATTTATGTATTATCTTCTGCAGTGGGGAAATCCCTTTTTCCTTATCTGACAGGGCATAAAGAACTGGGGATGGACAGGTTAGCACAGGGGGTGAGAGGGGCAGCCATTGTTCAGCCACATCAGCCATGTGGCCATGTTCAGACCATTCTCACAGTCAACCACACTCCCAAGCAGTAACCCTACGTACCTCCACTTGGAAAAGAGCTACCCAACCGAGATGTCCCCCACAGGATCTAGAGATGTTAGATTTCAGCATTAATATAAACAGAACTAAACATCACAAGAAATCCGACTTAAAAGTTTTTTTCAAAATTGAATATCCTACAACAGATGTTTCTACATTTTCTTTTATATGTAGGAATACAGTTTATTGGGAATAGGAAAAGGGTCCCTGGACAAACATTTCCTTGGGTGGACTGCCACAACCACTCAAAGTTATATTTAGGAATGCATTTCTTTGAGGCAGAGAATTCAATTTTCAGGAACAACTGCAACAAAAGAAATGTTCCTAGAATAAATTACCAAAAATCATAAGAAGAAGAAGGGACCTCAAAAATAGTTACTTCAACTGTACTCCTGAAACTAATGCAAAATTGAAAATCAACTGTACCTCAATAATTGGGCTTCTGAGGTGGCACTAGCGGTAAAGAACCCGCCTGCCAGTGTAGGAGACCTAACAGACACAGGGTCGATCCCTGGGTCAGGAAGACCCCCTGGAGGAGGAAATGGCAACCCACGCCAGTATTCTTGACTACACAGTCCCATAAACTGAGGAGCCTGGTGGGCTACAGTCCATGAGGCAGCAGAGTCAGACACAACTGAAGCCACTTAGCATGCATGCCTCAATATAAATAAATTTTAAAAAGTTAACTTCTATTATCTTCTCTATAACCTAAATGAATCCTTTCAATATCACTGATTATCAGAAATTACCTTCTTCACCATCTACCGCATCCTCCACCCCAATCGTTACCTACTGAAAAGCCATTTTCAAATGAAACGTCGCCTTGTTAGGCTGTAAACACACAGGATTCCTCTCGTCTGTTTCTCTCTTATGACTTTTGTGAAATGTCTGTGCTAGGGTCACTTTTGTATTTGGATTATTCCTGACTATGTTATTTTGTTATAAGAACTATTTCTTGAGTGCTTGCCATGCACCAGCTAGAAGCTTTATGTAAATCTTAATTCTCACAGCCAGTCTAGTATCTGCTTTACAGAAAAAGAACCCAAGACTGAGAGATACTGATTCTGTAGTAAAGTACAGAAATGCTCTTAGTGATACTTCTCTGTTCTAATGCAGGCTGCCTCTCCCTGCAAACCTTAGTTTATTCCACATTACATATGTGATGTGAGGGTTTTATCTCCAGCACATTGAATTCTGGTTTTCCCACAAAGCTGTCCCCAGAAGAAAAAGACTCTTTAGTGAGTAAAGATACACAATGACTATCTGCTAAATGGCACTAGCCCGTCTCCAAGCAGGGCCACCCTCTGCCTGCACACCCTGTAAGTCAGTGATTCCGTTAATGAGATCTCAGTGTTCCCAGTGGGATCTGATGTTTGCAAAGTACTGGCACTGTCAACTTCCTTAATCTGGAATCCCTACTGCTAGAACCATCTTCTATCATCTGTATCATCATCATATAGTACCTACTAGGTGCCAGGTACAGCTTTGAGGCTTCACAAACATTAACATAGTTGATTTTCACAACAGTCCTGTAAGGCTGATGCTACTATACCCATTTTACAGATGAGGAAACTGAGACTCAGTGAAGTTAAACAGCCTGCCCTCACCATTCAGTCAAGTGATGATCTGGGGTCTGACTCAAACTTCATGGTTAGTTTCCTAGAACTCAGAGCAATCTTTGGCTCTTATTTAACCTTCTTTCTGATCATAACCGAATTAAAACCACCACAGCTTTATTTATAATTGGAATTACCATTAAGCAGGGTCTTCTCCACTCTGGACTGTATGGAGCCTGTCAGGCTCCTCTGTCCATGGGAATTCTCCAGGCCAGAATACTAGAGTGGATAGCCGTTCTCTTCTCCAGGGAATCTTCCCAACCCAGAGATCGAACCCAGGTCTCCCACACTGCAGGTGGATTCTTTAAGTCTGAGCCTCCGGGGAAGTCCACTCTTCTCCACTCTGGGTTGGTATAGTTGTTTTGCGTTTACATGCATGACTTCCTATTTACAGTGATGCCTTTCTTATCCTTGGGGGATATGTTCTAAGACCCCCAGTGGATGCCTGAAACTGTGCATCGTACCAAACCCTATATATGCTATTTTTTTTCCTATACAAACATACATACCAGTGATAAAGTTTATAAATTAGGCACAGTAAGAATAACTACTAAGATCAACAATTATAACAATACATTGTAAGAAAGCTTATATAAATGCAGTCTTTCTCAAAACATCTTACTGTACAAATTTAAAGCCTCCTCCATGCTAATTAAATACCACATGCTGTGCTGTGGCTATAACTTCTGCAATCCAAGGAGCAACAGCAAAACTAGCACAAACATCCTTTTTCTTCTTTACAGCATCGCAGATGGAAGATTCATTTTTACTGTACATGTTGCCAACCTCAATAAGTTGAGAACTTTCACCTATGCGTTAAAGAAATCACCTTACAGCTTCTCTTTGGCACAAGTAAATTGCCAGCATCACCACTCCAGTGCATTGGAGTCAGTATTAAGTAAAATAAGGATGGCTTGAATACAAGCCCTGTAGTATCACAGCTGATTTGAAAACTGAGATGGCTACTAAGTGGCTAACAGGTGGATATGCTAGACCAAAAAAAATGATTCACATTCGGGCAGGAAGCAGTGTATTGTTGTTATTTAGAATGGTACACAATCTAAAGCTTTTGAATTGCTTATTTCTGAAATTTTCATTTAACATTTTCGTACTGTGGTTGATTGTGTGTAACTGAAATTGCAGAAGGCAAAACGGCAGATAAGGGGAGACTACTGCATACCCAAGACATTTTATATTGTTAAATTTGGTCCATTGGTCTATCCCACTGTTTTCCTTTGATTGTTTCTGTCAATTAAAGTTCTAGATATCATTTTGGCTTTGCATCACTTAGAAATTAAATAATTTACTAATTTACAGATTCCTTGAGCAGCTACTATCACAAGACCCTGAGCAGAAAGGATATAAAATTAGTCCTTAAACACTTAAGTAGTGATGGAAAACCAGGAGAAATAAAAGTTCAGAGAATGCATTGGTTCTCCAAACTGTTTCCCATACTGGAGAGCTAGAGAGGAGAGGAATGCCCTGTTAAGAAATCATAGTTATTCAGTTCATTTCACAATAATCTCCCTTAAAGAAATGGTCTCCAAATTAAAAGGGAAACTTCTATGTGAAAGGACATCCAAAGAGAAAGCCCTTCATGATGCTCCTCTGACCTGTGGACAATGGACCTGTATGTTTACACACCGGCAGCATTTACCACCCACCACTGAGGGATGTGGTTTACCTGACTATCATTTGTCTAGGTTACCCGTTTTTGGTGACAGCTTTATTGACATATACTTCACATACCATACAACCCATTCTTTCAAAGTGTGCAATTCAAAGTTTTTAGAATGTCCACAGAGTTGTGGAACTATCAAATCAATCAATTTTAGAATATCTCCATCATTCTGAAAAGAAAACCCTTCAGTTCACTTCCTAGTCCTCTACCCATCCCCCAGCTCTAGGCAATCACTCACTCACTTTCTGTCTCCATAGATGTGCTTATGGCAGGTGGTTCATATAAACAGAATCCTATACTATGTGGTCTTTTATGATGGTCATCTTTCACTTAGCACAACGCATTCTTGCTGTTCAGTTCAGTCGCTCAGTTGTGTCCGACTCTTTGCGAACCCATGGACTGCAGCACGCCA
Organism: Neotragus pygmaeus; assembly: GCA_006410875.1. NCBI lineage: Eukaryota > Metazoa > Chordata > Mammalia > Artiodactyla > Bovidae > Neotragus > Neotragus pygmaeus. The sequence continues at coordinate 733,939 of SJYV01016613.1, read as the reverse complement.
GACTTCCCTGTCCATCACCAACTCCTGGAGCTTGTTCAAACTCATGTCCATTGAGTTGGTGATGCCATCCAGCCATCTCAATCTCTGTCATCCCCTTTTCCTCCTGCCTTCGATCTTTCCCAGCATCAGGGTCCTTTCCAATGAGTCAGTTCTTCGCATCAGATGGCCGAAGTATTGGAGTTTCAGCTTCAGCATCAGTCCTTCCAATGAATATTCAGGACTGATTTCCTTTAGGATAGACTGGTTTGATCTCCTTGCAGTCCAAGGACTCTCAAGAGTCTTCTCCAACACCACAATTCAAAAGCATCAGTTCTTCAGCGCTCAGCTTTCTTTATAGTCCAACTCTCACATCCATACATGACTACTGGAAACACCATAGCTTTGACTAGACAGACCTTTGTTGGCAAAGTAATGTCTCTGCTTTTAAATGTGCTGTCTAGGTTGGTCATAATTTCCTTCCAAAGTGTCTTTTAACTTCATGGCTGCAATCACCATCTGCGGTGATTTTGGAGCCCAAAAGTCTGACACTGTTTCCCTATCTATTTCCTGTGAAGTGATGGGACGAGATGCCATGATCTTAGTTTTCTGAATGCTGAATTTTAAGCCAACTTGTTCGCTCTCCTCTTTCACTTTCATCAAGAGGCTCTTTAGTTTTTCTTTGCTTTCTGCGATAAGGGTGGTGTCATCTGCATATCTGAGGTTATTGATGTTTCTCCTGGCAATCTTGATTTCAACTTGTGCTTCATCCAGCCTGGCATTTCGCATGAAGTTAAATAAGCAGGGTGACAATAAAGAGCCTTGACGTACTTCTTTTCCAATTTGGAACTGGTCTGTAGTTCCATGTTCAGTTCTAACTGTTGCTTCTTGACCTGCATACAGATTTCCCAGGAGGCAGGTCAGGTGATCTGATATTCCCATCTCTTGCAGAATTTTCCACAGTTTGTTGTGATCCACACAGTCAAAGGCTTTGGCGTAGTCAATGAAGCAGATGTTTTTCTGGAACTGTGTTGCTTTTTCAATGATCCAACGGATGTTGGCAATTTGGATCTCTGGTTCCTCTGGCTTTTCTAAATCCAGGACTGGGGAAACAGAGTCTTGGAGGACACAAACAAAACCTTGTGGGTGTACCCTTAGTAGACAAGAAATCATTTTTCTAATGACTTAACATTTGGAAAACATGAATATTTAATATTAAAAAAACTGAGTTTCTGGCAGCTCCTGAAAAATGGGACTATCTGGTCTCACTAAACCCTCTCCTCTGAGAGGACTTTGGCAGTAGTGTTGGGCATAGCCCTCCAATTTTCCATGGAAACCATGCAGACTTCTTTATATATCTGTTACCTGCCTAGCATTTAAGTCTTATACTAAATGACTGTAAGATCTAAGGAGAGCAGGCCATGTGTTACTTTTATTCATAAGCATATTTTGACACAGTGTCAGGGGCACAGTGCCCAGCAACTGGGCCTGCTGGATACTAGGCGCTCGATATCAAATACTGTGCTAGACCCTCTGTTCACACCACTTCATTTTATTCTTTGAAATAACTGCTCATCACTTTACATGATGTTCAGAGAATTAGCCACCTGCCCTTTCAAAGCTCACCCAGCTAGTACTGATCCCAAGTTTATGTGATTCCAAAACAAAGGAGTGTGGAAAAGCAAGTAAGGGTATAGATAAAGAGCTTCTCATTAAAAAAAAAAAAAAAAAAAACACAGCAAGAGGCAAACACTCTGGTTTCCCAGATGCAGTTTTTGTTCTACTTTCTGTCAACAGAAAGTACACACTTTATAGGGTCATTGCTTCTTTCTTTTGCAAAACTCTTAATCTTGCACCAAGACAGGCGGGCAAGGTCTCACTTATCTTCTGAGATGGCCCACACGCTATGGAAACTTCCTCTCAGGACCGCTCTCACTTTCTGAGATGGTCTGTACTCTGTGGAATGTCTTTCTCTCAAGGACCCTCTAGCTTTCTGAGACAGTCTACACTCTATCCAATGCCTTTCTCTCAGTGCCTCTCTAGCCTTCTGAGATGGTCCACACTCCGTGGAATGCTTTCTCTCAAAGCCTCTCTAGCCTTCTGTGAGTTCACACTCTATGGAATGTGTTTCTCTCATAGTCTCTTAGCCTTCTGAGATGGTCCACACTCTGCCTGTAGAATGTGTATCTCTCTAAATAAATTCTTTCAGTTTAAAAGAGAGAGAGAAAGCCAAGATCTACCTCCTAAGTCTTCAAATAGGTTAATTCAGCTATAGGGATTAGCAACCATGCTTCCAGCTAGGCAATTCAGAAGGAAAAGCATTCAGCTGAAACATAACATGCCTTCAGTGTGAGATCACAAAGACAGAAAGTCACCTCAGGAAGTCATTCCACGGAATAGGAAGTAGGGATCCTTAGCCAAGGGGCAGAATCCAGAACAAGCACTCAATGACAAACATTCTCTCTTGGGCTACATACCAGCTGACTGGTAACTGAACAAATGGCTATTTAAGCTACTTGCTTGAAAACACAAAAAGTGCTATCCAGTCACAGTTTGAGGAGGCATCATAGAAGCTCCCAGAAGAGGTCAGATTCTGATAAAGGTCTAAAAATGACTTTATCATATAGGGCTGTCCACCTATCAATATCTACTGAGATGGTGACACCTCAGCAGTAGGACAAAAATTTACCCACTCTTTTCTCTGGTTCTTATGAATCACAAGATATACTACAAGATAAAATCACTCCTGGACCAGACTCCTCCAAGTCAGAACCAAGGTCTTACTTACTGTTTGAATCCCCACAACCTTCTACAGTGATTTCCTATGGTGGGTATGCGTAGGTAGTCAAAAGGATTCTTTTTCTGATCTACACATTTGCTTCAACACTCACAGCAAAGTACCGAACAAATCACACGTAGATATATATTAGGGACTTCCCTGGTGGCTCAGATGGTAAAAGTGTCTGTCTACAATGCGGGAGACCTGGGTTCAATCTCTGGGTTGGGAAGATCCCTTGGAGAAGGAAATGGCAATCCACTCCAGTACAATTTAACACAAAGTGGCCTATATATATTTGTGTTAGAATTTATCATAATAGTGATACGAAATCAGAACCACATCTGACGTAGGGAGGGGCCATGCCCATGACACAATGCCTCAGAGAGATTTGACTGCTCTCCATAAAACAGGATGAGCCTAGAACTTTGCTCCCTGAACATTCATGTGCCTGTGAATCACCTAGGACTCTGGTTATTCTGCAGATTCTGAGTCTGTGGGCCTCAAGCATCTGCACTTATTCTTTCTTTTGTTTCTTTTTGCATTTAATAACATTTTTTAATCACAGTTCTTTTAAGATTTTGTTGTTGTTGTTATGGATCATTTTTTAAAGTCTTTATTGAATTGAATGTGTGACAATATTGCTTCTGCTTTACTTTTTTTAACTTTTTATTTTATATTGGAGTATATCCAATTAACAATGCTGTGACAGTTTCAGGTGGCCAGCAAAGGGACGCAGCCACACACATATATGTGTCCATTCTCCCCCACACTCCCCTCCAATCCAGGCTGCCACATAACATTGAGTAGAGTTCCTTGTGCTATACAGTAGGATATTGTTGGTTATCCATTTCAAGTACAGCAGTGTGTACACATCAATCCTAAGCTCTCTTTTTAAAATTAAAGTTGATTTACAATGTCATGTTAACTTCTGCTATACAGCAGAATGACTCTATTATACATATATGCATTATTTTTCATATTATTTTCCATTATAGTTTATCCCAGGATACTGAATACAGTTCCCTGTGCTATACAGTCAGACCTTTTGTTTATCCATCCTATATATAATATAGTTTGCATCTGCTAGTCCCATATCCCAGTCCTCCCTCTCCTAGCCCTTGACAAACACAAGTCTGTTCTCTGTGATTGTGAATCTGTTCCTGTCTCATATGTAAGTTCATTTATGTTGTATTTTAGATCCCACATATAAATGATATAGTTTTTAATAAGTAATAAATGATTTGGTATTGGTCTTTCTCATTCTGACTTCCTTCACTTAGTATGACAATCTCCAGCTGCAAGAGTTATACTTCTGATAAGCTTCCAGCTGTTCCCAACAATGCCAGTTTGTGGAGCGCCTCTGAGCAACAAGGATCTAAGAGTTCCAACAAGGACCCTAACCGCCTTGGTTCCTTGCAGCCTATGCCATGCCCTAAGGAGCTGGGGTAACAGGCAGCAGAGGGCAGAACTGATGAGATGTCCTTTCGATGGGAAAGTCCTAAGGCAATGACCTTTCCCTTTTATGTCATTCAAGCTCTGACAATCTATCAGCAGTCATCCCTAATGGGTAAGAATTAGT
>SJYV01016613.1:697451-729418 GCA_006410875.1 Neotragus pygmaeus | reverse complement strand
GGGGGAAACCTTTCAAAAACAAATTTCAAACACCTTCCTGACCACCCCTTGTGTGGCTGCCACAGCTGTGGTGATCTGGGCCATGCACCTCCAGATGCCTGGTGAGGGCTTTATCCTCACTAGAAATGGGTATCTACATGCTCCTGCAGCCTCTATTCTTTTCTTCCAGATCATACATTGTTAACTTCGAATCTCTTCTGTTGTTAACTCACTCAGTCGTGTCCGAATCTTTGCGACCCCATAGACTGAAGTATGCCAGGCCTCCCTGTCCATCACCAACTCCCAGAGTTTGCTCAAACTCATGTCCACTAAGTTGACGATACCATCCAACCATCTCATCCTCTGTCACAGGGAAGCTAAATATTGGGGGGCCACAGAATCCAAGGGGAATCTGAAAAAAGCTATGAACACTCTCTGCTCCCCTTAACATTTCAGAGGTTTCAAAGATGGTGCTGAATCTATAAAAGGAAGCCTGTGCCCTGTCTTCTAGAAGCTGTACTTTAAACAACAACAACAAAAAACAGGTTAAGACTTACTCAGAACACTTTATTTTTAAAATACAAATCCTTTTCTAAAAATACTCCATGGTAGATATCATGTCCCTGCCTCTGGAAACTTTTCTGCAGATCATAAGATGCCTGCAAACAGGTGACATGCCTTGTTACATGCCTGCAAACAGATGACATGCCTTGTTACAGAGCGAGATGACAAATGAAAGCCCAAATTTCAAGACAAAGCCACCAGCCTGGAAACAATAACTGTGATGGCCACTACCTCGCCCACATTTTCTTAAAAGCATGCAAGAGATGGTGGGACTTGTTCTGTTCAGCCACAGAGGACTGTAGGATGGAGGGGACCAAAGGAGAAGCGGAGAGGAAAACTAATTAAAAAGCAAATGGGGAAAAACGAGCTTGGAAAGGGCTCACTGAGCTGCTGACAGCCTAGAGTGCGGAGGTGAAAAACAAATGCAAAAGAGATTTGGCAGAATCCAAAAAGAGCAGGATCAGAATGAGAAATGAGGCCACGACCAACTCCCAGCTACAAGTCAGAGAGAGGAGTCAGAGTGACATTTACGTGGAGGAGAAAAGAAAAAGTTCCCTGGATGAAAGGGGAGTGAACAGAGTGGACTGAAGGAGAGAGAGAGATGAGGACCATGGACAGATAGCTGCTGCAGAAAATAAAACATGGCAGCATCACAGTCACACACACATAGAACGGCAGAGAATCTTACCAAAGCCACCAAATGCCCTCTTAAGAAAAAAGAGGGAGGGACGATGAGCAGCCTAAGCCATCACAGATCAGCTTAAAATAACAAATGAAACCCTACCTGGTGCATGGAAGAATTTGCAGGCACCTGCAGGAGCGCCTCCCGGGCCCCACCCTCACACCACAGGCCAGGTGGCTCCTGATCACTAATGCAGGAAACGACAAGCCAGAGAGACACCCTCTTACGCTCCTTTCATCTGAGCCACTGATGGTGGAGACAGGTTATTTCACTGCGGGCAGAGGTGGGGATGTGGGAAAGAGACTCCACGTGCATGCAGGTGCCTAAGGATAGGACTTTGAAACAGAGCTGCATCTGGAAAGTGAAGTTTCCTGAAATGAGAGGCTGTGGGAGAACCAGGATCCCATGGCCAGGCGTGAAGATGCACAGCACTGCTCTGCAATGTCACACAGAACAGGAAGTCCCACTGGCCACTCAAAGACTCGTGGACTTCTCTGCAGACTCTCCTTCCAACAAGGGGTACCTTATTGTTGGTACCTGTGCTGTGCTTCTATACACTTTGGGGGGGGCAGGTGTGCACGCACGTGGGTGCACGCTCAGTTGCTCAGTCCTGTCAAACTCAGTGACACCCTATGTTTCTGTCCCTTACAAAAGACAATGGACTCAGCAAGAGCCCAATTATAGGCGTGATGCTGAAGGTTAAGGCAGCTAGCCAGTTAGTGTTTACCCACTACCAGGCTCCACTTATAGCCTTTTACTTATACAAACTCATTTATTCCTTTTGGTCACCCCAGAGGGAGGCACCATCTCCACTTTACAGATTCAGGACCAAGAAAGCAACTCGCTTGCCAAGGTCACACCTCTAATAAGAGGCAGGGGGCAGCATTTGAACCCAGGACCCTTAACAATTTCACCAGCAGTTCCCAAACTCAAGGGGCTTCCCTGGTGGCTCAGACAGTAAAGAATCCACCTACAGTGCAGGTGACCCAGGTTTGATCTGTGGGTCAGGAAGATCCCCTGGAGAAGGGAATGGCAAACCACTCCAGTATGGGAGAATTCCCATGGACAGAGGAGCCTGGTGGGCTACAGTCTATGGGATCGCAAAAAGTCAGACACGACTGGTTGACTAACACTTGCAGCCTTTCCCAAACTCAAACTTTCCCTCTTTACTGTGCCTTTAGAGATTTAGTCTTCAGTCATTTTTTCAGGACACCCTTTGGCCAGAAGAAGTAACTAAGGAAAGCTCCACTTACCAGAGCATTAGGTCCAAACAACTTTGTGGTGGTAGTGAGGTGGTATCTGGCAAAGAGAGCTATTTTCCTCACAGTTACACAATATCCTGTGACTTTCACTTAATCTCATGACTTCCTCGGGGCACCCCAGGGTGCCTCGGCACACAGTTTGGAATCCACAGAACCACATATGCCTGCCTTCCTCCTTCTAGTGAGGAAAAGACATCAGCCTGCAATAATCACACTGGCTGTTCCTTCCAGTACATGTGTCAGAGAGAAAAAGAAGTCTGCCAACAACTGCCCTCTGGCTGTCAGGAATGGCTGTGCCCTGAGTGCTCCAAGCTGCAGGGTCCACCTGGCCCACTCAACCTCCTGCCACTTCACCCTAACAGGGACCCAAGCCTTCCAGAACAAGCTGCTAAGGTCCTGCCATCTGCTTTCCCTTCCGTCCAGCCACTTCCTGCTCCCAGTTCCTGGGTGACTTAGTTCCTCTTCTGAGCAGTCTCTCCACCCACAGAGAGACCTGGTTCACCTCCTCCTCTGGGGTCAAGGCCCACTTTGCACACAAGATTTGCTGGGCGACTCCAACTGGCCGTCTTCCTGTGTGTTTCCCCCTCCCCCTCGGTGATGGACTTTTGCGGGGTGGGTTCGTTATCTCACTCATCTTGGTGACTTCTTCAATGACTCTGCACAGTAAATGGCACACAGTCTTTTGAGTTTTCATTAATGAAGAATGGAAAAAGAGCAAAGGATGGCTTGAGGAACCATAAGAGGGATTACGGGGTGAATGAAAGAAAAGGATAAATATAAGAGATGTAGGGCACTGGTGGCCCCAGTTAGGGAAATCCCTTATCCACACACCTTGCAATGAGATTTCATAGCGACTCTCACCAAGATGAGTCTCCATCTTACCCTTTGAATCTGGATACATGTTGCACCTTGCTTTGCTAATAAATGTGGTAGAAGTCAGGAATGCCAGTTCTCAACCCGGGCCTCAAAAGACATTCATCGCATGCTTCTGCTTACCCTATAAGCTGGATCAAACAGCTGCAAGAGGGCAGGCCATGTGGAAGGGAGCCCAGCCAACACCGGCTGGGACCTGGGAGCCTTTGCTGCAGTGTTTGCACCTGGACAAATATCTCCCAAACAACAAGATATAGAGAAACTATAAGGGACTAAAAATAACTGTGACTGTATGAGTGAGTGAGTGAAAATCACTCAGCTGTGTCTGTGACTCTTTGTGACCCCATGGACTATACAGTCCATGGAATTCTCCAGGCCAGAATACTGGAGTGGGTAGCATTTCCCTTCTCCAGGGGATCTTCCGCTGGGGCAAATTATGGACAAAAAGATACAAAAAGACCAAAAAAACCCAACTGCCACTTCTGAAGAGCCCGGAGCAAAAGCAGGGTACTGTGCATGCCCCCGGCACCCAACACCACCTACAGGGTGGTGGTAAGCCACCCCCTCCGGCCACAGCCCCGCCCTACCCCTATGAAAGGAACCAGCTCACTCTCCCAATGGGGAGCAAGTGAGCAAAGGAACCTGTTACTTGTTTTCACTCCCCTCCTGCTGCACCAGGGGCCCCAGTAAAGTCTTGGCTGAATTTCTTGTCTGGCCTCTTACCAATTTCAATTGATTAAGGAGGCCAAGAACCCTGGTTAGTTATAGTCTCAGCTGAGACAATCCTGGACCAAACTCAGCCAGCCAACACTCCCCAAACATGTGAGAAGCCAGCTAAGAACAGCAGACTGACCCCCTAATCACTACATGAGTGAACCCAGGGGAAACCAGAACCACCACCCAACTGACCCAAGACCCAGAAACACCAATAAAAGACAGTGTTTTAAGCCGCTAAGAGTTGGGATAGCTTGTCATGTTGGTATGACAATGGCTGACTGTTGATGAACAGTCTAACTTAGGGCAGTCAAGTCCCTAGAAGGCAGGGGCTGTGAGTGTCTCTCCTGTGCTGAGCACCCACGTTATTGAGCAGATTGTGGGCCCATCTTAGGAGGTTATCTCATGATCTATTGTCAGGTATTTTTTGTTTTTTTGTTTGAAAGAATGAGAGTTTTATTCATGAGCACTTAGATGTTTACCAACATTTTATATATATGTTTTTAAAAATACTGATTTCATATCAGTCTTCACAATCACACTAACATCTGGAGAGAAACACTGTTGTAAGGGATTTACAGAAACAGAGTGTTTCTGAATTTTACAAGGGATTTACTTGAAGTTAGGTGTGGATTCATCATTACCCTCATCTGTAAAACTACCTCTCTGCATTGTGATCAGCTTTTTTGAGGAAAGAAAAGGGCAGAAGAGGAAAGAACCTACTTCCTATTTTGCTTCCCAGCAACAATAGTCACAGCCAGCGGGTATTCACACATGTCTTACCCACCCTCTCCACTAGCATCATCTACCTGGAAACCAGCTCCCAGTGCATTTAAACAACTATTCCCGGTGATGATGTCAAATTCTTTGGAGAAAGGGCAAGGCATAAAAACATTTTTCAAAGTTGCAATTCTTTTTTTTCCTTCAACGTTCCATGCTTCCCCCCCTTCAATCAACATATTGCCTATTTGTGTTTGGCACTGAGGAAACCAAAGACCTGTCTTCTGCCCCCAGGGAACTCCAGTCTGACTGACCCAAGAGGCCTACTTCTCTCAACAAGAGCCTAGATAAGGGCCCATCTTATTCCTTCTGGCTAAAGTCAGATGTTTACAGCAGGTGGTGAGCCCTAGGGCCGGCAACCTAAAGTGAGAAAGCCTAGTGACCACCCCCTCACCCCCACCATGGTGGTTGTCCCACTGGCACTGGAGAAAGCCTCTAATCTCAACCCCATTTCTGAGATAAAGAAGGTCCTTGTGGAGGGTGACTGCTGCTTTTGTTGCAGCAAAGGGGAGGTGCTAGCGAGAGAGATTCTGGGAAGTGGATGGACTCGCAGTGTCTCCTTTCGACCTTTTCCGAACTCTTCCTGTTGGTGGTGGCTTATTAGTTCTGTATTCCTTACCAGGATCTCCTGTCAGGAAACAACTCCTGCGAATGGTTCTATGGGGCCTGGCCAGGGTGGGGGCTTTCAGTCAGCGTGCTTCCCCTAACACTTTGATGGCACATGCAGTGTCTCTCCATGACGCATTTCCTCCGGAAGGCAGCTGTCAGTTCAGTTTTTAGGTGCCCACACCCACTTTCCCTTACACTTTTCCAGGGAACCCTAGTCCAGCAAATTCTCAAGGCCTGCAAGTCTTAGTTTCATACCTACAAAGTAGAGAAGAAATGAGGTTGAATAAGGTGATATGACATGAAAATCCAAAAGCTGGGCACGGTCCCAAGCCCCTATCAGTGCTCACAAATGTTCACTTTCCTTCCTTTCAGCTACGAAAACACAGGTGCTACCCTATACACACACACACACACACACACACACACACACACACACACACACACTCACACTCCTTCAGGCCATACGTACCCTCTTCTGCCCAATATCATATCATATTGGTAATAATAGTACGAGCATAACGTTCTGAAAGTCAGATCCCCCAAACACAGACATTCATTCAACTTTTACCCAACATCACACTGGGTATGATCAACGTGGGAACCTTGAGGCTCCCACCAACCTCCAAGGAGACTATTCTTACTAGAAAGCATCATGACAACCTTCTGAACAATCCACAGAATATCTAACAAGTAAACAAGCCACTGGGGTCCTAGCAAACAGCATCTCATTATCCTACTGAAGTCAGTATTCTGCCAAGTCCATAGTGACTTTATTTTCTGGCAAAAGCATCTTTATGCTAAGCAAGACTCCCGACATGTCCAGGCGAGAGATCCGATCTATTCAGCTGGCCTTCAACTGTCAAGCACAAGATGGATCATGCCTCCTGCTCTGGAGACCTACTTCCCCACTCCCACCTCCTTCATTCCCTGAGCACCTGAGCTGGTCCCTAGATAAAAACAGTCACAGCAAAAGGAGCAACATAAAAAACGATGCCAAATCTGTCTTCATTAATCACCTTCCTCTGCTGGTGTGAAACTCTCAGGAAAAGAGCCGGAGAATGACTCAGATAACCCACTTACATAAGGAGACCTGAGTCTCTAACATGCTTCATGTACCAACACTGTTTCTTAGTGAGCCTTTAATTTCCCCTCAGGATCTCCACGGTACATTCTTTAGATCATGCAATTGCCTCGACAAACAGAAAAACTTGAACTCCATTCTAGGAAGTAATACTACAATGTGCTTTCAGGTTGTCAGGGGTTTTGAGCTACTTCATGTTCACTTTTCTTCTTTGGAATCCTTCCATCCTGAAAGTGGATTTGTGACAACAGGGGAATTTCCCACTCAAAACCTGAAAATCAAGTTTGGTCTCACCAGACTTGGATTTGAACAAGATTCAGACTTCTCCATCTTTCGCCTGCTGACTCCTCTGGGTTGTGAATGCCCACGGTGGGTACTAATCAAGTCAACTAGACCAAATTAAGCCAGCCTGACTTATATCTTGTTCCTTATTTTTGCTGATCTCACTGCAACCAACCATACAAGACACCAGAACGGTTATTCAGTACAACACCAACTTCACATGCTTCTCCCCTACAGAACAGCTGGGAGATGGTGGGGTCTATTAGAAAACATCAGCCTCTTTGGAAACTTAGAAAGTTATGCCTGCCTAAGGTCGCCATCTAAAACTAGTAAGGATTACAAAGTCCATTATAAGCACCAAACAAAAGCACATAACCAAGTACTTTGGAATCAAATACAAAGGATGAGATTAAAACCACAATATAATACCACTGCACACCCGCCAGAATGGCTAAGGTGAAATGGACAGGAGATAGTGTACTGAGGACACAAGGGAGGTCAGCTCTCACACACTGGTCAGGGTACAAGCTGGTACCACTGTTTACGGAAACTGGCAGGTTTCTCATACAGCTGAGCATGCATACTCCCTGTGACCCAGAAATGACACTTCTAAGGATATAGTCAACACGGCCCTATGTCCACCAAGAGCCATATATTTGAGTGTTTCCAGAAGCACTATTGAGAAGAGCCCCCAAAATGGGAATTATCCAAATGCTCATCTGTGGTAGAATGGACCAATCAATGGCAGCACAGTCACACAATGGAAGGCTCTATAGCCATGAGAATGGATGGTCTACAAACACACACGATGATGTGAATTTCACAGCACAACACTGAGCAAAACATGCAAAAGCCAAAACAGCACACAGCGCCCGAGTTCATTCACGTGGAGTACACAGAAGCAGACCGAAGCCGTCCGCACTGGGGAAGGTCAGTAGAGTGGTGTGGGTAGTAAGTGACCAGAAGCGGTGAGATGAGGCGGTTCTGAACTGCTGGTGATGTTCCGTTTGTCTTTCTGGGTGGTTAGGTGGGTGGGTGCACTTTGTGCAAATCCACCAAGCTGTACACATGTCATGGGAGCTTTCCTGTGTGTATATATATATATACACACATTATATGCCAGTTAAAAAGTTAAAAATAAAATCAAGGGTGGTGTTTTCCTGGGTAAGTCCCTGCTTGCCTCAGTAACGAGTCAGTGCTGGTTGGCCAGTAGGTGGAGCTAAGGTTCTTGCTGACTGCTACTCTGGGACTGGTAACCTACTGGCTAGGCACTGGCTGGTTTGTGACCTGGGGCAAACTCTTTTACCCCACTTGCCTAAACTTGTTAATAAGATTGGACAGAATGCTGGCTCAGGTTCCTTCGCAGTTCTGATTCTTGAAGATTATTATGTTGCCCTCCTCATCCATTCCTTCACGAGGTGGATAGGAATCACAGGGGAAGGTAGCTGGGGTTCAGGATCCTGCTGGAACCAGAAGGAGCACCTGGAATTGACCCTTTTCATCTCAGAATGCAAGATTTGAAAGGACAGAGGCCCAAGTCTCACTATCCAGAAGCGTTTGATGTTTCCAAAGCCAATCCAATCTCTGATTAGACAAAATGGCACCTCACCATCTGGATCTGCAGTTTCAACCCAAGAGCTCAATTTGCTGCTCACCTGTCACTTGCCTCCTTTTCTTTCCTTTAGGAAAAGGAGTCGATAGGGTGTAAGCAAAGTGATGCTTTTACACAAGTCAGCAGCAAAGGCCCTCTGAAAATAAAGTGCAAATATTCAAAAGGCTCGTCCATAGAGGGCTCCTCCAAAGCACAAAACCTATCTCAATGTCAAAAAGAAGACAAGCCAAACATTTTGCACCTGCGCTGACTTCAGCAAATCAACCTTCCTCGCCCAGTGAGGCCCAGCACTCAAGCTGGTTCATTTACCCACACCGCTCCCTCTGGAGTCTCAAGGTCTTCCTGACATCCTCCCTTGCCCTGGTTTGACACAGCACAACTGAATAATGAAAGGAGTATTTGTGAAGAAGAATGAGAAGATGGTGTGGGCGGGGAGGTGGACAGAACGCAAGAACTAGGGAAATTCAAGTTTTCCCCACAATTTTCCATGTAAAATAAAACTTTCGTTTTGGGGAGGGAAGTTGGAGATGCTCCAAATTTCCAGAGAACTCTGATTCTACATTCTCTCAAAGCTGGACAAGAGGAGGCCAGGAAGCAAAGCGATCATTTCAAGGTGTTTTACGTTGTACAAAGAAGCCAACCCCATATACAACTCCCCTGACCCCCTAAAAGCAAGAGAAAGAGGAAGACAAGTGGCTGCTGGTGACACACAATGGCAGGACAGGCCTGGTCTTTCCACACACAAGGCCTTCATGCTGACAGAACAGACCACCCAGCAACCCTGCTCTCAAGACCCTGGGGATACCTGACGCCGATCACAACCCAGGGGCCTTTCCCTACTGATTCTCTTTATTATGTCTTTTGTTTTCCCCAGAGGCTGAAAGTAAGACCAAGTTTTATTAAAACAAAGACTATCACACAAAAAGTTTTAAAAAGTTTAAAGCCCAGTTGAGAAAGGTCAAACAGAGTTTTGTTTATTACATTTTTGCTTCACTTGAATATTGAGTTTCATGGTCTGGTGAGGGCCCTGTTTTGACCCTATTTCGATATAAAAGTAATGTAACTTTTTCCATAGCTTTTATTCCCAGTAGGATAAAGATGAAAGTTTGTTTTGTTTTTTTTTTTTGAGGGGGGCGGTGAGAGGAGCAGGATACACATCTCTGTATTATCTATATTGTAAATACTAGTGTCGGTAACTAAACTCTTTTGCTTGCTGGGACTGTTAGCTTGTCCACACCCTGGTGGACAGGAAGTCTATTTGCAATGCTTCTAAATAGCTAGCCAGCCATCCTCTTAGCTGCTAAAGCTAACAGAAGTCTGGCTGATGACTCTATCTCTCTAGAGCACCAAACCCCCGGGACAGTCAGCACAGTCTAATACAGGTTTGTTCCCAGTGTCCTACAGGTGCACTCTGAGAGTATACATAATATCCAAATACGGTTTTGATTCTAGTTGTTCAGCAATTATTTCAACCCGTACACACATCAAATGTGTTATCTTTGTATATGTTGTCAATTAGGAATTAGGATAAGACCAAATTAAAATACATGACAAATTTATTATATATAAACAATGCATTCTTATTAAAACAAGAATAAATTTGAAGAAAAAATACGTTAAGTAACTAAGACAAGTGGCAAGGGGAGATGGCAAAAACTATGCATGGAGTTTGGAAAATACTGATCTGCTTTAAAAAAAAAAAAGATTCAAAGAGCTGTGGTTCTACGGCTGCCTGTCTGTGTCCTTGGGGATCCTCCACCTTCCTCCCCGGGGCAGCATTGCTAGAAGAATGACAGCAACCAAGCTGGCAGGGTTAGGGCAGAGCGACAAGTAGGAAATCTCCTAAAGGAGAGCACAAGGGCTTTTTGCCTTCAATTAAGGTGTGGCTACTGTCCAGCTGAGTCTCATGGACCAATGTAGTTTTGACACATACACCAAAAGGGTAAGAGAGTGAAAGCTTGAACCTCCGTAGAAGCTCCCTGAGCTATGGAAAGTCATCCCGCCAAGCCTGCAGGCACGGACCTCCCGAGGCCTGCTTGGTGGTGGGCAGGGGAGACTAGATAGTGGCACNCATACACCAAAAGGGTAAGAGAGTGAAAGCTTGAACCTCCGTAGAAGCTCCCTGAGCTATGGAAAGTCATCCCGCCAAGCCTGCAGGCACGGACCTCCCGAGGCCTGCTTGGTGGTGGGCAGGGGAGACTAGATAGTGGCACGCCAACAAGGCCTGGAGTCTGATCTCAGTGACAACCATGCCCAAGAGTCCCAGGAAGAGGATGTTCCAAGCTCATTCATCACTAGGCTCTCAAGATCACTTCTGAGCCAAGCAGAAGCAAGTGACCAGGATCTCTGGTGAGCAACTATCTTTTTTCAACCGGTCAGTCTCATCCTGGGGTTTGCCCTGTGCCTTGACAAAGCAAGCTTGAAGGCTGAAACACGAAGGTCCGATTGGCTCAGGGATTGGAAGAGGAGTGTAACACCAGGTGGGCAAGTTAGGTTTCCCTAACTTCCCAGAGAAGACCTATATTTTCACCTTATATACTATTATACACTATATACTATTATATACTATAATATACTATTATATACTATCAACTATTGTTGATATAACAATAGTATATTGTTACATACTATTATGGACTGGCAGATTTCTGCAGAAACAAATGCCTGTGGCGTGAATAAGTCTCGAGTCAATAATGTGTTAAGTAACTGCCCACCATCCATAATAAGCAGAAAATGTCTGCCTGCCCCCTAAAAAATACCCCTGTCCTAATCCCCAGAACCTGTGACTATGTTGCCTTACATGGCCAAGGGGAATTAAAGGTGCACACAAAGCGTGCNTCAATAATGTGTTAAGTAACTGCCCACCATCCATAATAAGCAGAAAATGTCTGCCTGCCCCCTAAAAAATACCCCTGTCCTAATCCCCAGAACCTGTGACTATGTTGCCTTACATGGCCAAGGGGAATTAAAGGTGCACACAAAGCGTGCAGGGATGGGTGACTTAGGGGAAGGGGATGAAAGGTACCAGCTACCAGTTATAAAACTCACAGGATGTAATGCACAGCACAGGGTGTGTAATCAATAACATGATAACAACTCTGGATGGTACATAATCAATAAAAAATATTGACTCACTATGCTGTGCATCTGAAATTAATATTTTAGGTCAACTATACTTCAGTTGACCGAGAGTGCCGTGAGTGCCAGGCTGCGATGGCTCATGAACAGCGGAGAGGAGCTACCCCACGTCCGAGGACAGGGGTGGCGGATGGGAGGAGCAACCCCATACCCAAGGAGCGGTGGCTGTGGGCACAGGAGGGCCTAGAGGAGCTATCCCATGTTGAAGGTCAGGAAGGGCGGCAGTGAGGAGATACCCTTGGTCCAAGGTAAGGAGCAGCGGCTGCGCTTTGCTGGAGCAGCTGTAAAGAGATACCTACACCCAAGGTAAGAGAAACCCAAGTAAGATGGTAGGTGTTGCAAGAGGGCATCAGAGGGCAGACACACTGAAACCATTCTCACAGAAAACTAGTCAATCTAATCACACTAGGACCACAGCCTTGTCTAACTCAGTGAAACCAAGCCATGCCTGTGGGGCAACCCAAGACAGGCGGGTCATGGTGGAGAGGGCTGACAGAACGTGGTCCACTGGAGAAGGGAATGGCAAGCCACTTCAGTATTCTTGCCTTGAGAACCCCATGAACAGTATGAAAAGGCAAAATGATAGGATACCAAAAGAGAAACTCCCCAGGTCATTAGGTGCCCAATATGCTACTAGAGATCAGTGGAGAAATAACTCCAGAAAGAATGAAGGGATGGAGCCAAAGCAAAAACAATACCCAGTTGTGCATGTGACTGGTGATAGAAGCAAGATCCGATGCTGTAAAGAGCAATATTGCATAGGAACCTGGAATGTCAGGTCCATGAATCAAGGCAAATTGGAAGTGGTCAAACAAGAGATGGCAAGGGTGAACGTCGACATTCTAGGAATCAGCGAACTAAAATGGACTGGAATGGGTGAATTTAACTCAGATGACCATTATATCTACTACTGCGGGCAGGAATCCCTCAGAAGAAATGGAGTAGCCATCATGGTCAACAAAAGAGTCCGAAATGCAGTACTTGGATGCAATCTCAAAAACGACAGAATGATCTCTGTTCGTTTCCAAGGCAAACCATTCAATATCACAGTTATCCAAGTCTATGCCCCAACCAGTAATGCTGAAGAAGCTGAAGTTGAACGGTTTTATGAAGACCTACAAGACCTTTTAGAACTAACACCCAAAAAAGATGTCCTTTTCATTATAGGGGACTGGAATGCAAAAGTAGGAAGTCAAGAAACACCTGGAGTAACAGGCAAATTTGGCCTTGGAATGCGGAATGAAGCAGGGCAAAGACTAATAGAGTTTTGCCAAGAAAATGCACTGGTCATAGCAAACACCCTCTTCCAACAACACAAGAGAAGACTCTACACATGGACATCACCAGATGGTCAACACCGAAATCAGATTGATTATATTCTTTGCAGCCAAAGATGGAGAAGCTCTATACAGTCAACAAAAACAAGACCAGGAGCTGACTGTGGCTCAGATCATGAACTCCTTATTACCAAATTCAGACTTAAATTGAAGAAAGTAGGGAAAACCGCTAGACCATTCAGGTATGACCTAAATCAAATCCCTTATGATTATACAGTGGAAGTGAGAAATAGATTTAAGGGCCTAGATCTGATAGATAGAGTGCCTGATGAACTATGGAATGAGGTTCGTGACATTGTACAGGAGACAGGGATCAAGACCATCCCCATGGAAAAGAAATGCAAAAAAGCAAAATGGCTGTCTGGGGAGGCCTTACAAATAGCTGTGAAAAGAAGAGAGGCGAAAAGCAAAGGAGAAAAGGAAAGATATAAGCATCTGAATGCAGAGTTCCAAAGAATAGCAAGAAGAGATAAGAAAGCCTTCTTCAGCGATCAATGCAAAGAAATAGAGGAAAAGAACAGAATGGGAAAGACTAGAGATCTCTTCAAGAAAATTAGAGATACCAAGGGAACATTTCATGCAAAGATGGGCTCGATAAAGGACAGAAATGGTATGGACCTAACAGAAGCAGAAGATATTAAGAAGAGGTGGCAAGAATACACGGAAGAACTGTACAAAAAAGATCTTCATGACCCAGATAATCATGATGATGTGATCACTAATCTAGAGCCAGACATCTTGGAATGTGAAGTCAAGTGGGCCTTAGAAAGCATCACTACGAACAAAGCTAGTGGAGGTGATGGAATTCCAGTTGAGCTATTTCAAATCCTGAAAGATGATGCTGTGAAAGTGCTGCACTCAATATGCCAGCAAATTTGGAAAACTCAGCAGTGGCCACAG
This sequence comes from Neotragus pygmaeus, assembly GCA_006410875.1. Lineage (NCBI taxonomy): Eukaryota > Metazoa > Chordata > Mammalia > Artiodactyla > Bovidae > Neotragus > Neotragus pygmaeus. The sequence goes on along the minus strand of SJYV01016613.1, from coordinate 715,605 downwards.
GACTGGAAAAGGTCAGTTTTCATTCCAATCCCAAAGAAAGGCAATGCCAAAGAATGCTCAAACTACCGCACAATTGCACTCATCTCACATGCTAGTAAAGTAATGCTCAAAATTCTCCAAGCCAGGCTTCAGCAATACGTGAACCGTGAACTCCCTGATGTTCAAGCTGGTTTTAGAAAAGGCAGAGGAACCAGAGATCAAATTGCCAACATCCGCTGGATCATGGAAAAAGCAAGAGAGTTCCAGAAAAACATCTATTTCTGCTTTATTGACTATGCCAAAGCCTTTGACTGTGTGGATCACAATAAACTGTGGAAAATTCTGAAAGAGATGGGAATACCAGACCACCTGACCTGCCTCTTGAGAAATCTGTATGCAGGTCAGGAAGCAACAGTTAGAACTGGACATGGAACAACAGACTGGTTCCAAATAGGAAAAGGAGTACATCAAGGCTGTATATTGTCACCCTGTTTATTTAACTTATATGCAGAGTACATCGTGAGAAATACTGGACTGGATGAAGTACAAGATGGAATCAAGTTTTCTGGGAGAAATATCAATAACCTCAGATATGCAGATGACACCACCCTTATGGCAGAAAGTGAAGAGGAGCTAAAAAGCCTCTTGATGAAAGTGAAAGAGGAGACTGAAAGAGTTGGCTTAAAGCTCAACATTCAGAAAATGAAGATCATGGCATCTGGTCCCATCACTTCATGGCAAATAGATGGGGAAACAGTGGAAACAGTGTCAGACTTTATTTTTTTTGGGCTCCTAAATCACTGCAGATGGTGACTGCAGCCATGAAATTAAAAGATGCTTACTCCTTGGAAGAAAAGTTATGACCAACCTAGATAGCATATTCAAAAGCAGAGACATTACTTTGCTGACTAAGGTCCGTCTAGTCAAGGCTATGGTTTTTCCTGTGGTCATGTATGGATGTGAGAGTTGGACTGTGAAGAAGGCTGAGCGCTGAAGAATTGATGCTTTTGAATTGTGTTGGAGAAGACTCTTGAGAATCCCTTGGACTACAAGGAGATCCAACCAGTCCATTCTGAAGGAGATCAACCCTGGGATTTCTTTGGAAGGAATGATGCAAAAGCTGAAACTCCAGTACTTTGGCCACCTCATGCGAAGAGTTGTCTCATTAGAAAAGACTCTGATGCTGGAAGGGATTGGAGCAGGAGGAGAAGTGGACGACAGAGGATGAGATGGCTGGATGACATCACTGACTCAATGGATTTGAGTCTGAGTGAACTCCGGGAGTTGTTGATGGACAGGGAGGCCTGGCGTGCTGCGATTCCTGGAATCGCGAAGAGTCAGACACGACTGAGCGACTAAACTGATACTGCAGTTAAAAAGAAAATACAAAATTGTATCTGGACTTAAGGTTGCCAGCAGGATAATACTGAGAAGATGAGACTGGATCATGCAAGCGGGTCCATAAGGGACCTTACATGTGGACTCGTGTCAAAGTCACAAGAGTCAATGTCTAACAAACGTCAAGAAAAATTTTTAAGATGGAAGAAGGCCACCAGTAAGGATGGCAGGCAGCCCCCAGAACCTGGAAAAGGCAAGTTAGCATTCTCCTCCAGACCCTCTGGAAAAGAACAAATCCCTGCTCGCCATGAATTTAGTCCAGAGGGGCTCTATATTAGCCTCCTATTGCTGCTATAACAAATGACCACAAACCTAGTGGCTTAAAACAACAGAGATCTATTCTTTCAAACTTCTACAGTCCTGAAGTCCAAAAACCATTTCATTAGGAGGAAGCCAGGGTGTCAGACGGGCCCTACTTGCCCCCCACCCCCACCCACCACCCAGAGGCCTAAGAGACAATTTGTTGCTTGGCTCCTCCAGCTTCTGGGGACTGCACGCACCCCTTGGCTTGTGGCTGCATCAGGCCAGTCTCTGCCCCCACAGTCACTCTGCCTTCTCCTCTCCTGTCTCTGTGCCATCTTCTCCTGACTCTGTGATAAAGGTATCTGTGATGGCATTTAAGGCCCATCTTAATAATCCAGGATAACCTGCCCATGTTGAGATGCTCAACTTGTATCTGCAAAGTGTCTGTCTCTTTTTCCATATTTGTTGCTGTTCAGTCACTAAGTCATGTCCAACTCTTTGTGACCCTATGGACTGCAACACACCAGCCTCCCTGTCCCTCACCATCTACTGGAGTTTGCCCAAGTTCATGTCCATTGAATCAGTGATGCTATCCAACCATCTCATCCTCTACCGCCCTCTTCTCCTTTTGCCTTCAATCCTTCCCTGCATCAGAGTCTTTCCATATAAGGTATTGTTTATAAGGTCCAAGAGTCAGAGCCTAAAATGTGTGGAGGGCATTATTCAGCCTACCACAGACCCACTTCAGACCGCTGACCTCCAGAACCTTAAGGTAAATGTGTGCTGTTTTAGGTCACCAAGTACGGTCACTTGTTACAGCAGCAATAATAGGAAACTAATAAGCTCCTGTCTCTCAAATGTGGGCTACAGATGAGGAGACAGCTTGGATGAGAGAAAGGAGCTAGCCCATCCCTACTGGTCACATCCTTGGGGGGGCCTTTGTATCTAAAGATGACACCCCTCTCACCCCACCAGATGTGACAGACTGCTAAGATTCCACAGCAGGTGGCCAACAGAAGCTTCAGAAATCACCCTTCTCTCTTTCCTTTCAACTACTGCAAGGTTCTTAAATAAACTTTATGGTAATTCACAAAGCAAAGCTTAGGGGTGAGAAAAGAACTGCCACTCATTTCCAGGAATTCTTCTATCATATAATGAGTAGGCTCCATCCACAAATGTCAACGGGTTTTGCTCACAAAGCCAATAATCCTTACCACAAATATAAGATAATATAAGACCTTAAAGGACTGTATCCCTCAATTAGGAACAGCCTCTTCTGATAGCTTTCCTATCCTTGCAGGGCCAGAACATCACACTATCAAGCACCCATCCATCACTGTTCTTTCTCAGGGAAGGTTATACTGCTGAATTTCTGCCATCTCTGTAGGGGTTTCTATTTACAGAATTGCGCCTTCTCACTGATCAGCCTTCAGGACACTACAGCAACTCCTGAGACTCCTATCCCAGAATGCACTAATGCCGGCACACCCGTAGGTTCTATCTCCAGCCCTCTCCTCTCTGGGTCCTCTCCCTTACTGAGTGTACCCTGTCTACAACCTCAGATCCATATACCCAGCCTTGACCCTCACTTGAGAGAGCTCCAGTTCCAAACATCCAAATGCCTCCTCCACTTAAAACGTTTAGAATCTCCCCAATTTGGCCGGTCCCCAAACAGAGCTGCTAGTCGCAAAAAGAAGCACCCATCGGCTTCATAAATGCCACCACCATCCACTGGAGAGCTCTGATGAAACCCACAGCTTTCACATTCACGATCTCTTCATCCCTTCTTGCCCCTCATATTTAATTCATCAGCAAGTCTACCAGCCTCTGTCTCCAATGTTCTTCCCAAGTCTGAATTATTGTTCAATCTAGTCCAAGCGCCCATCACTTTCCAATCTGACTACGAGTGTGTTTGTCAGTTGCTCAGTGGTGTCCGACCCTTTGTGACCCCACTAACTTTAGCCTGTCAGGCTTCTCTGTCCACACGATTTTCCAGGCAAGAATACTGGAATGAGTTGCCATTTCCTCCCACCTGGGGATCAAACCGGGGTCCCCTGCATTGCAGGTGGATTATTCACTCTCTGAGTCACCAAGGTAGGCCCATTCAGACTAGAGCTATTGGCTACCAGCAGGTCCTCCTGCCCCAGGCACTGTAACCTCCAACCTGACCCTCTACCCTCCTCAGGGCTGTTGGTCATGTTTCTAAATTAGAAATCCAATCCACCCCGCACTGTGAAACTGGCTTCTGGCTACACACAGACTCACACTTGACTTTGATCCTGAGGCGATCTGGCCACTGCCTAGCCCACAGGCTCTCTTCCCCTTTGCTCACACACACACACTAGCCTCTGACCTCATCTGGAACATGAAAGGTTTATCCCACCTCCGAGCCTGGGTGCCTGCTGCCTCCCACCTGTGAACGCCCATCCTCCAGATCTTCGCATGACTGTCCTCTTCCATGCTGAGGCCTCACCTCAAAGGTTTAAGACCTGAGCACAGAGGAAAAGACCCTTCAGTCACCCGTTTTTCCACTACTCTACTTTGTCCTCTTCGGAACAGAGTACCCAAATAAGTCTTCACTGTTTGCGGATATAAGTGTGGTGCCCTTCTCGGGGAGTGCATGCTCACAGAGGGAAAGACTCTTTACCATGGTCTCCTCAGTGCCTGGCATGTCTCGGGGACACAAGAAATACTTGGTCACAAGCTGCTAAGGGTTTTACAATCCAGTCATGTCCGACTCTTTGTGGCCCCATGGAATTCTCCTGGCCAGAACACTGGAGTGGGTAGCCTTTCCCTTCTCCAGGGGATCTTCCCAACCCAGGGATCGAACCCAGGTCTCCCACATTGCAGGTGGATTATTTACCAGCTGAGCTACCAGTGAAGCCCTTACAATCCAAGGGGAATATCAAATCATCTTAGTCTCTTTTAGCTTTTTTTTTTTTAACACTATTTTCCCTTTTTTTAAATTGAAATATAAAAGACTCATAATGCTATCTTTGTTTCAGATTTACAGCAAAGTGATTCAGCTTTATATATATAGATCTATTCTTTTTCAGATTCTTTTCCACTGTAGGTTATTACAAGATACTGAATATAGTTCCCTGCGCTATAAAGTAGGTCCTGTTGATTATCTAGTTTATATACATTAATAGTAATGTGTATGTTAATCCAAAACTCCCAATTTATCCAATCTCTTCGACTCTGAGAAAGAATGATTTCCTGGGTTCCAACAGGGAAGGCATCAAGAGCCCCCTCCCGCACAACATTCCCATCCCCTTTCCCGGCTCCTCTGTTTCTTACATTGTGTCCCATTCTCTGCTTCCTACCAGCTAGCTGGCTTCCTAACCTTTCATTTTACATTGTTTCTGCTTCTTCACAGAGCTCAGTGGGTCACTATACTTGCTAACAACAAAGCTTTCTCTTACATCTCTCAGTTCCTCTTCCTGGGAGACCATGTCCCTGGCCTGAGTATAGAACGAGAGCACCCAGGCAGCACTAGGAGTTCTAGTACTGAGATGAAGAAATCCTCCCAACAGTAGTGGGACCAAATAAATGCATCTCCATTCCTTCTCCCTGAAAAGATTAGTACGTGACCACAGGATCCTCCCAAAAGGGTGGGAGGGGTGTCAAACCCAGCAGATGATGGGAATCACGAGGACATGTGAAATAAGAATGAAGATTAGGAGGAAAATGAATCTCTGTGTAAACAATGTGATTCATTAAGAAAAATTAAGCAGTGCAAGGACACGTCTGATCCTTCCTTAAATGCCTGTACAAAGGCTTGCTCTTTGGTGGAAGGCTTCCTCTTGGCCCACATACAACTCCAATTTGTGCTAGGTAGTAAACATGCTAGAAGCTTTTGCTCAAATCAGAGCTAATGCCTACAACATGCCTGCAAAGGAGCTACAACCTTCCTTTTCAGGAGAAGGAAAAGATGTTCACAATGGTGTAAGGACAGTTTATTTGGGAGGCATGACATGTATGGTATCAAGGGCTCAATAGCATACATAAAAGGAACTTTTAGGGGCCATGGAAACGCTTTCATGTTTTGTTTGTTTTTAATAAGAAGGGGAAAGTGAATATAGTTCACTCTGAATGGAAGCATTAAAATATATGCAATGCATTAAAATGAATGCAATCATTAAATTTTTCAGTACTTTCACAGGGGAAGGTGTCTGTTAAACTAAATGCACCTGGGGCCCTCAAGAGTCCTAGGGTGACTCCGAAGAGGTGGAGTGATGTACCTACGGTCACCAGAAGCCAAGAGCTGAGAAAAGGCCAGATTAGCCCTACTCTCTTTCAGAACACCACTCATACTTTTCATGTCTCATGGAACCCTGAAAACTCCCAGGTTTTAAAATGTCTCCATCACTTCCTGAAAATGTTTTTTTTTTTTTTTCAATGCAAGAATCAAGGAGCTGTATAACACAGGGAATTATATTCAATATCCGTGATAAACCATATGAAAAAGAATGTATGTGTGTGTGTGTGTTGTGTGAATAGACAGATATATCTATCTCTGTATATAAATATATAAAATCACTTTGCTGTACCACAGAGGATGAGATGATTAAATAGCATCACTGACTCAATGAACATGAATTTGAGCAAACTGTGGGAGACAGTAGAGGACAGAGGAGCCTTGTGTGCTACAGTCCAAGGAGTTGCAAAGAATCAGACATAACTTAGCAAATGAACAAGAAGAAGAAATTAACACCACTAACAAAATTAACACAAACACTTTGTAAATCAACTATACTTCAATAAAATAAAATTTAAAAAAAGAATTATAGATCTAGAAATGTACCTTTCAGGACTCACCAAATATCAGACCATTCCTCCTGTGCTTGGAAGATGAGTTGTTCCTAATATATTAAAACAAGTAGGCTCTGAGTGTCCCTATCCCCAGGACTTTCTTCAGGGAACCCTCAAGGCAAATAAAGACTGATTTTCAAATAACTTGTTTCAAAGCTTGTCCTGGGACTAATAACTGCTCTGCGATGACGAGCCACACTCCTTAAAAATGTAGATTCCAAGGCCCTGGGGCTTCCCTGGCATGTCAGACAGTAAAGAATCCACCTGCAATGCAGGAGACGGGTTTGATCTCTCAGTGGGGAGGACCCCTTGGAGAAGGGAATGGCAACCCACTCCCGTATTCTGCCTAGAGAATTCCATGGACAGAGGAGCCTGGCAAGCTACAGTCCATGGGGTCATGCCTGAGCAACTAATACTTTCACCTTTACACTTTCCAGGGCCCCACCCTAGACCGGCAGAACCATCAGGGTTAGAGACTAGAAATCTGCATTATAAACAAGCACCGCAGGGGAGTCTGATCTGCTGTGGAGATTAAGACCCACTGGTTAGGTGCCCAGATGGGGACAAACTACCCCTTGCACAGTTTCAACATCTTCTAAATTTTCACAGAACACAACTGCTATGTACAATGAACCAAGACTTACTTTGCCTTTTCTCAACTTTACCACAAGCTACTAAGCATTAAAAAAAAAAAAAAAAAAAAAGTATCACTGATGACAAAACCACTCCTGGAATATGAGGTATTTAGGTTGGTAGATTTATTGGTAATATTACCAGTACCTACAGGGATCTGACGATGTCATCTCAACTCATTAGTACAGTCGGGTCCAAGCATTTAGATAATGAAATACCTATTTGAGTATGTACTACTTTCATTTCTTTTTCACATTAGGAAGTTGCATTGATTTTTTCCCCTTCAATTAAGTGTGCTGGTAGGTTTTATCATCTGTGACTTGCATTACACATGGCAAAGAGAGCAGGACAAAATAACTGTTATAGAAGAAGACAATGGGCCTTATAGATTAAAATTTAACTTAAAAAGATCCTGGCTAAAGTTGTGAATGTTCCTCTAAGGATTTTTTTTTTCTGTGAATCTATAGATGTAAAATATGTATTTTACAAACATGGGATTATGTAGTTTTGGACATTAAGTTGTTCATTTAGCAAAAGCCATTAAATATATATCAATAAATGCATTCAATAAATATTAAAAAAATAATAATAAAAGGTACTCTTTGAGATGTTGCCACCAGTCTCACAAGTAGGGGAAGTCCATCCCAGCCATCCATTTATCCACATACAAAAAAAAGGAAAAAACAATCAGCAGGACTCTGCAGATACCTACAGCAGCCCCTCTGTCCAGGAACTAACCCCTGGGCCAACCACACGGTAGACAAGCTATATGAAAAAGCAATAAACATAAAATTCTGGCACAAGGGGCAGGAGGCAAGGGATGGGAGAAAGAGGAATAGAGAGATATGAGTTCCTGGCAAATCCAAGTCCTTGGGTTGGGTGGTTTCAAAGTTATTCAATAACAACAACAATAGCAACAATAATAATAATGCTATGAAACTAGTTGCATGTATTCATTAGTATCAATCAACTACTGTATCATAGAAAGGAAAATGATTAACTTAGCAACCGTACTAAAGCCTGGCAGCTTGCATAACAGACAAAAAGCAACACGTTAGCACAGAGCCCTTTAAGCCTGAGAACTCATTGGCAGCTTCTGAGAGGGATGGTGAGTAGCCACTGTTCTCATATTAATAAAAAGAAATAAAAAAAAAACAAACCAGCAGCAGCAGGCGCTTGGCACAGGGAGCGCGGCCTCCTGAGCACTGTGTCAGGCAGATAAAGACGCTGGCGCCTGGCGGCCACCGAGGCCACCACAGGCCACCATTCTGTTTCCTCATTAGCATCGTGCAGCTGTTACCTCACCAGACAATAACACCCGCCCTGGGGGATCTGACAAGCACAGGTCGCCCTGAAGGCGAGGGGAGAGACAGAGCCAAAGACAAATCATAGAAATTGTTTCACCCTGACTGGAGCTGTCACAGGTTGACTAGACATGGCAGAAGATGGCGACTTCTTTTCCAAGGGCCTCTGCAGGATTCCAAAGGGCATTGGACTGCCTGCTCTTCCCCCCAACCCATCATCTCATCTTTCCTAACAGTTGGTTACCTAACGTAGAAGGATATGAAAATAGGAGAGAGGGGAAAATAATCTGCTGCTCGTGGCCAAAACCTAAGAGAGGAATCCTCCCCTACATTATTTCATCATCGCAGAAGAGCGGACAAGCCCCTCTTTGGTGCCCCCCAAAAGACACATCCTTGTGCCCCCACTGACCCCTGATCCTGCCTTTATATGATCACTTAAGACTTCAACGTACCTACTGATTCACAGATGCACCTGCCCAACTATGTCAGAGAGGATTCAAGAAAGCAAAGACCATATCCTCTCCATTTTTCAGAAACAGCACCAGGAGTAAGATCAGGCACAAAGTAGGTCTTTAATAAAAGTAATTGAACAAGTAAGTACAACAGATAAGCTCCCCCAAACTGAATCCATTTTTTGTGTGTTCAAACTCCAGAGTAGCTTGTGGAACACCTAGGCACTGACGTGGCGTAAAGTCCATGACTGTGCATTTTAGTATCCTATATCATACATGACTTTTAAAGTCTTTATGAGCCCTGGTGATAACTGACAGGAACATAAGAGGAGGAGATAGAAAACTCTAGGTACAGCCCCAGATGGGGACAGTAAAGGAAAGGAGGGTTGAGAAAGCCGGCCACAGCTCCCGGAATGTGGAGACCCATGATCTGCTCTAGGTACTCTTCCTTCAACTTCTTTTCTCTCTCCCTCCAGAATCCAGAGGGACAGACAGGCAGTCAAGAGATTGGCCTGAACTCACGTTCCCATGGCAGCTGCACGAGTCAAGATGATCACCACGTACAGCTTCTGCAGTGGCAGATAAAGCCCTTGGTTGTGTTAGGATGAAGAGACAATGGCATTGCATGGCACTTCTAGGAAGGATATCAAGTGTATGACCTGGCACTTGGATCTCAATGCCCACATACAAGTAAGTAACTCTGCCTATTGGCCCTGACAGAAATGTGAGGTTGTTGTCACAGACTTCCTTAGTAGGCCTGTTTTTCTTATTCCAATGATGCCCATTACACTGCAGGGAAAATTCACAGTTCCTTACCCTGGCTATATGCATACTATCTCGATCAGCCACCTCCCCAACCTCATTTCATCCCACTCTTCACTCCCCGTCCCCATCTTTGGTGATGAGAACAAGGCCTACTGCATAGTAAGTGCTTAACTATTCCCTCAATGAATAAATATGTGGAGAAGGGCTAACGGTCAACAGAGATGACACTGAAAGACACTTGACCCATACCAAATTGGGTTTATCTGATTATAATTAGAGAGGGAAAGTCAAAGAGTAGCAAAATAGAAAAGAGAGGGAGACCAGTAGCACTGCTAATTGGCAAGGACAGCCCTGGTCCAGGAACAACAGCTGTGTCCCTGAGAAGGCAGCAACACTGCAAAGATGAGAGAAATTTCCAGAAGGACTCACAAAGGAAGCCAATGTCAGGGGACCTCCAAACAGCCCTGTCTGAAGCATTCAGGCTGAAAGCTACACTCCCTTGGCAGAAAATCTGTTGAAATCCTTCAGGCATGACTATTAACGGTGTCCTTATCAAGGTCAGTCACCCACATATTTCTGGAACACTTCCCCCAGATTGTGACTTTCTCAGCCCTTATTGGGAGGGAGTGAAGGGGGCGAGAGGATCAGCTAAAACAATCATCTTTGTCCAAATAAAAGGCTTACAGCTATGTGCAAAGTCCTACATAATCGACTCTTCGTTTCAGAGAAGTTTACCTAAGACAGAGAAAACAAATCCTCAGGTATTCCAGAAGCACACTTCTAGTCAACTGCTTTAATGATGCATGAAGTGTTATGTTTGCTAGACTACAGAAGTTCGTTGTGGGCAAGAATGTTCAATTCTGCTATCTGCTCCATTTCAACAAAAGCAGCACACAGTATGTACCCAATCAACAACAGCCTCCCTTAAACCAGCAGAGCCAATGGCAACAATGAATACCAGCCATTATGCAGAGCCATTTCCCAAGCAGAGGATTTTCTGGGTCACCTTCCCAAAGTTGAAAGTTCAAATAGTAAGGGAGGAGAATAAAAAAGCAAAGGATTCCAGGTAAACCCTAAGAAAATCCTGAATGACTAAGGGAACAAAACCACAGGATGAATATCTGAATGATCAAACAGTTGGAAAAAAAAAATCACAGAATAAAGACATGAAAGAATTGTTAGGCCCGCATGCAGAATGGCGTAAAAGTCATCAGGTTTCTCTCAACAGAGATTTAATCCTTCAGTCCCCACAGAGTGAAGGGAACAAAGAGGTACAGGCTACTGTTTTTAGAAAAAGAAAACAGAGCATGCAAACAAAAGACAGCTGCAGCCAGCCCTGAAATGCCGGCTTCCATCAGAAACCAACCTGACTGTCCATAGGTGGCACGGAAGAAAAGTAGCTTTCTGTCAAAGCTGGTCCCATAGCTTCAACCACTTGACCCTGACTCCCTCCAAGAATCCAGCCCCATCCCGCGAGATTTTGTCTCATGAGATACACAAGCTTCTGAGTCCTACCAGCAAGCAGGAAAACATACTATCTTCCCGTGGAAGGCAGAGGATGGGGGGCAAAGAAGTGTAGTTAAGAAAGGAAGAGAATTTGCTTCTCTAAGATTCTAGCCAAATTACACGCAAAAGATTTCCCTAACGAAACACTGGCACAGTCTAAAACCTCCAGAACGGAGTTTAATGTTTACTTTCCAATCTATCACCAATTTTGGAAGATCTGAAAGTATTTAATTTCCCTGAAATGGTACACATGCAACATTTCCTGGTGTGCTCATTTTTACCTTCTGTTAACCAAAATGTTTTAAGACAACTTAATATGCCATGAGAATACATTTCAAGGGAGCCTGGGAGCTGCACACAAATATCATTCATTCAGAAAATAAACTTTTGTCTCTTGAATACTTACTGAGCATCAGAAACAGCCCAGGGCTTTGCACTTACAAGTTAAGCTGTAATACAAACCCCTCAGTGGAAGGGGAAATGAGATGCCGTTCACGAGAGTTATAAGTAGTTAAGGGAAAGGTTGCAAAGCAATGGGTCCCAAACCTAGCCTACTGTTAAACCCACACGGAGGCGATGTTGCTTAAATGTCCATTTCTGGGCATAACCTAAGAACATGCTAGAGCTGGTCTACTGTGGTGGATTGCAGGAACCCACAAGTTTAACCAACCCCTCCTTCATGTGATCACAAGGCAGGTTTGGGAGCAGCTGCTATAGGAAGCATGGCAAGGGTGAGTTGACTGTGCTCACCCACACCATGTGAACTTGAAGTCTATAGGCAGCTTTGAACCAAAATGCCCACAAGATCTCATTAACTCAGCCATCTTGGAGGGAGTCCAGATGGCCCAAGACAGCTCAGCCTCCCATCCAGCTGGACTCTGGAGCAAAAGGAGTACTCCCAAACACTTCCTGAGCATTGCTGCCAGTACCCTGGCAGTTCTGAAGAACGCTGGGTCAGAAGGCTAGAAATCTTCAGAGCAAGATATGTGCATGTCTGCCTGGGCACTTGTATTGCCCATAATGGTGAAGGTCACGAAGGGCAGCTGGAAGCCGACTAGAAGGCTTAGGGAGTTGGAAGAGGCAGACGGACAGGGTAAAGCCTGTTTCATTTTTCACTCTGAGAAAGTAGGCTGTGGCTAACCTCCTTGATGACTCAGGGGTTTTAAAGAACCTTTTATTTGTAGTTATCAACAGCTTCAGCTGCAGAGGACAAGGTCTAAATAGGGCTATGACGGACTGCTAATGTTCACCCCTAACCATTCTCCACTCATTCCAAAGACTCAGAAATTGAGCAGAGCACCAGGATCTCCTGCAGCAGGCGGCAGGGGTAAGAGATGAAGAAATGTGTACAACTTCTAAGCCACTAACTGCCCTTGCCCTTCCTCCCACACTTTATCCTCCCTTGTTCTTGTTTAGTCGCTAAGTCGTCTGACTCTTTGTGACGCCATGGACTGTACCCCCATCAGGCTCCTTTGTCCATGGGATTTTCCAGGCAAGAATACAAGGGTGGGTTGTCATTTTCTTCTCCAGGGGATCTGTCCCTACCCAGGGATTGAAACCATGTTTCCTGCATTGCAAGCCAATTCTTTACCACTGAGCTACTAGGTCCAAATGACAGAAAGAAACTCAATGGAAGGAGTTCAGGCCCTTTAGCAGAAGAGAAGTGCTGTTCTAGCCAACTTGAGNGTCCCTACCCAGGGATTGAAACCATGTTTCCTGCATTGCAAGCCAATTCTTTACCACTGAGCTACTAGGTCCAAATGACAGAAAGAAACTCAATGGAAGGAGTTCAGGCCCTTTAGCAGAAGAGAAGTGCTGTTCTAGCCAACTTGAGTAAAAATCACTGCAGATGGTGACTGCAGCCATGAAATTAAAAGATGCTTGCTCCTTGGAAGAAAAGCTATGACCAACCTAAACAGCATATTAAAAAGCAGGGACATTACTTTGCCAAAAAAGGTCCGTATAGTCAAAGCTATGATTTTTCTAGTAGTCATGTCTGGATGTGAGAGATGGACTATAAAGAAAGCTTAGCGCCGAAGAACTGATGCTTTTGAACTGTTGTGTTGGAGAAGATTCTTGAGAGTCCCTTGGACTTCAAGGAGATCCAGCCAGTTCATCCTAAAGGAAATCAGTCCTGAATATTCATTGGAAGGACTGATGCTGANAGCGCCGAAGAACTGATGCTTTTGAACTGTTGTGTTGGAGAAGATTCTTGAGAGTCCCTTGGACTTCAAGGAGATCCAGCCAGTTCATCCTAAAGGAAATCAGTCCTGAATATTCATTGGAAGGACTGATGCTGAAGCTGAAACTCCAATACTTTGGCCACCTGGTGAGAAGTGACTCATTGGAAAAGACCCTGATGCTGGGAAAGATTGAAGGCAGGAGGAGAGGGGGGTGATAGAGGATGAGATGGTTGAATGGCATCACTGATTCGATGAACATGAGTTTGAGCAAGTTCCAGGAGTTGGTGATGGATAGTGGAGCCTGGTATGCTGCAGTCCATGGGTTCGCAAAGACTTAGACATAACTGAGAGACTGAACTGAAACTCTAGGTTAAGTCACTACTATTTTGCATTAAAGCAGCTGCTCATGTATTCTAACAAAAGGGCTTTCTTTCATACATGGAACACAAAACTACTGCCCTTCATACTCCCTTTTCCTCCTCAGTCTTTCAATATGGCAGACATTACCATCTTCAGCAACAAAGGATAGCTAGATAGCTAGTTAAGGTCAGGAGACTCAGAAATCTCTCTTTAATCCCCAACATCAAACTTTTTAAGTGCTAGACACACCTGAAAAACAAACAAACAAACCTTTCGTCTTCTACCCAACTAATGTCTCAATCTACCTTTTGAAGTGAATTTTCTACCAGTAATTACTATGTAAACTATTCGCAATTTCTAAAACAAGTCTAATGTCACTTCTCCAAAGCTAATGGTGTTCCCTCTGCCTGGAAGGCCCTTCCTGACCCGGAAATTCCTCCACATCAGTGCCAATTTCAAATGTAGAAATGTCCCCACTCCTAAGGGCTTAGAGGATTTTTTAAAAAATGGATTGGAGTATATTGTGGTAAACAAGCCTGTTAATCCTCAAGGCTGTTGGGTTTTTGATATCAAGAACAGCTGACTCATCTTTGTAATCCCATCAACATCGCCAACCCCATGCATGTCAGTACCTAGCATAGTATGAATGAAATGAATATTTGGTGAACTAATGAATAAAGGTGTTGAATTAATTGTGTTAATGCTACCTTGAAAATAATTTCAAAATTGTTGAAAATTCAAAAGCAGAGCATATGCCTTAAGGAAATTTCCATGTAAATCAAACAATGACAAGTATTTCCCTTAAATTATTCAATATTATACCTTAGTCTCTTAAGGTAGGCAACTCAGATTTTAAATGATAACAGTGGAGTTAAAGATCCATGGCAATTATGAGCAACAACTATCATTTATTAAAAGCTGCACTTAATGGAAAGACAATTTTGCACCAATCAGAAAAACAGGTAGTACACTAAGAAGTCTGAGTGGCCATATTTTTTTTCAATGATCCTTTTGCTTTGAAAGCAGATCCTACATTGAATCAAAAACATATACACATTAAATAATGTTTTTAAAAGTCCCCTTAGATGGTATGTAGATTTGTTTTTACCTAAAGATCTGAAGGGAAAAAAAGTATATACACTTTCCATATGCTAGCACTTAAGCGCCTGAAGCAACAGCCTAAGGTCTCTCTTTCCAAAGATAATGGAAACGGTATTTTCACAAACACCAAGAATAGGTCAAGGGTCACAATTCCCAAGTACAAGGCAAATCTGGACCAAGTCTATGCTCAGTAGAAATTCCCAGTTTTGTGACTTGCTGACAGCATGGCTTGGGGACTAAGCAAATGTCTAACTAAAGGTTAAAGAACAATATGGGCAATGACAAAATGCGACTCTCAAATAATACCACACTCAGAACATAGAACAGGAGCCTGAGGGGACCTACCTAAAATGGTAACCTGAGGAAAAAGGGACTTCAAATTCTGTAAGGATCACTAAAGCCTTTTACCCTGGAGTTCCTGAAAAATAAAGCAGGTAATTCTTCAAATCACAGCATTTTAAAACTGGAGGGACCTTCAAGACCATTCACTCTAGATGCCCAGATATACTTAATGACTTTCTGGAAAGTGGATGGATGAACCGAGAGCCTGTCAAACAGAGTGAAGGAAGTCAGAAAGAGAAAAACAAATATCATATCTTAACACATATACATGGAATCTAGAAAAATGGTACCAATGAGCCCACTTGCAGGGCAGGAATAGAGACACAGCATAGTGAACAGACTTGTGGGCACAGCAGGGGAGGGAGAAAGTGGGACAAATGGAGACAGTGGCACTGACACACACACACGACCACGTGCAAAACAGATAGCTAGAGGGAAGCTGCTGTGGACGCAGGGAGCTCAGCCTGGCGCTCTGCGACGACCGAGGGGGTGGGATGGTGGGGGAGGGTCAGCAAGGAGGCGATGCATTTATCCTCTAATTAAAAATAAATTTAAAAATGACTTGCTGGAGAACACAAGCCAGTTACGGGCATAGCAAAGCCTCGACTCCCCAGTCCTCAAAGATCTAACCCAGGGTCTCTCAGCACAGCATAAAGAATCAAGACTACTCCTTAACAAAATCTACACAGAGAAAACCAACTCCAGGAAAGGACATAATCCAGTCCATTCAGAAATCCATCTTAAAACGCACACACACACCAGGCATTCAATACAGCAACAATTACAGACATTAAAAAGCCTCCAGGCAAATCTTACATTGGGATTCACTTAATGCAGCAGGTATTTACTAGGAATTAAAAAATGAGTGAAGCTAAAAGAAACACATTCCAACAGACTTCACAGTAAGTGAAAGAAACAGAGGAGCCTACATACATAAATTACAAAACCACATGCTTCATCCCATATGGGAGATAAAAACAGAGTATTATGGGACATTTCTGACTCCATGATTAAATGTTTATTTGAATCTTTCTTCCCTCTGTAATTTCTAGGGTAATGTCTAGAAAATTATACTCTTAAGTGGATAAGATGCAAGAAGTTACAGACAATGCCCAGACTAAAATCAAAAGACTCTTTCAGAACCTTTGAAAAGACAGATTGAATCCTTCTCCAGAAGAGGAAATTCATCCTTGAAACTTTTTTCTAAGTCAAGTTTAAAAACATTGAAGGTATTGCATTTGTGGAAGACTAAGAAGGACTCAATTCTAGTACAATATCTTCTAATTCAGATTTAGGTCACCTTCTCAGGTGAGTGAGAAATAAACCTGAACCATTGACAGGAATATTCCAAGCTGTCTTGGTCTTGAAGGTCGACACACTCCATTATGCATGACCCCAATATCAACTGTGTTCTGGGGAAATTTGAAGTCAGAGACCATGAAAATAAAATAGACATGTGACCTTCACTTCCAGAACCACTAATAAAATACTGGAAGACATTAAGTACCTGAGCAATTGGCCCAGATCAGAGAGAAAAGATTTGTGAGTATCAGTAAAAGAGCTCCCAACTTTAGCTCTCTCTTTGGCTTCCTGAAGGTAAGGGTCTTGTTGGGGTTTCATGGACCATCCGAACCACAAAATACCAACCAATGTCAAGGAGAGGAGTAAATGCTCACAGAAGACCTCCCACCAGGGCCCTCACCAGAGAAAAAGCGAGGCCGCACAGAAGAACGCTCCTACCACTAGAAGGGCTAGTGAATGAGGTGGGATTTCAGCATCTACTCAAGGGACGGGAGCAAAACTGTATTGAAGAAGGATCTACACCTCCTGGGGAACAGATAATTCATGTGGGCAGGACCAAAACCTTTGGATTCTACACATGCCCCATCATTTATTACATTTTTTTAGTACCAAAAATATTTTGTATTGGGGTGTAACTGATTAACAATGATGTGGTAGTTTCAGGCGAGCAGTGAAGGGACTCAGTCATACATATACATGTATCCTTTCTCCCCTAAACCCGCCTTCCATCCAGGCTGGCCCATAACGTTGAGCAGAGTTCCATGTGCTATACAATAGGTCATTGTTGATTATCCATTTTAAATATAGCAGTATATACCTGACCTTCCCAAACTCCCTCTCCTCACTCCCTGGCAACTACAAGTTTGTTTCTCAAGTCTGTGAGCCTCTGTTTTGTAAGTAAGTTCATTTGTATCATTTATTTTTAGATTCCACATATAATGGATGTCAAACAATACTTCTTCTCTGTCGAATTTAACTTGACTCAGTTGACACAATCTAGGTCCATTCATGTTGCTGCACTTATTGCATATTTTGTGAGCAAAAGTTTTGAGTGACTCAGACATTTATTTTTACTGCACAGCAGCCAGAAAGTCATATCTTCTTCAAGCCATTGACCAATTATGGGGTGAACTTAAGACATAATAGTCTACACACACACACTAGTGTATATAAAATAGATAACCCATAAGGACCTACTGTGTAGCACAGGGAACTCTACTCAATATTCTGTAATAACCTATATGGAAAAAGAATCAGAAAGGGAATATATAAACATGTATAGACATAAAAGTTATGACCAACCTAGATAGTATATTCAAAAGCAGAGACATTACTTTGCCGACTAAGGTCCATCTAGTCAAGGCTATGGTTTTTCCTGTGGTCATGTATGGATATGAGAGTTGGACTGTGAAGAAGCCTGAGCGCCAAAGAATTGATGCTTTTGAACTGTGGTGTTGGAGAAGACTCTTGAGAGTTCCTTGGACTGCAAGGAGATCCAACCAGTCCATTCTGAAGGAGATCAGCCCTGGGATTTCTTTGGAGGGAATGATGCTGAAGCTGAAACTCCAGTACTTTGGCCACCTCATGCGAAGAGTCGACTCATTGGAAAAGACTCTGATGCTGGGAGGGCTTGGGGGCAGGAGGAGAAGGGGACGACAGAGGATGAGATGGCTGGATGGCATTACTGACTCAATGGACATGGGTCTGAGTGAACTCCGGGAGTTGGTGATGGACAGGGAGGCCTGGCCTGCTGCAATTCATGAGGTTGCAA